>PNEQ01115220.1:139317-189238 GCA_003012365.1 Medauroidea extradentata | reverse complement strand
GTGTCTCTACCTATCACGTATGTATACATCATTCCTGAAAGGAATATAGTACTGCCCAGAAGGACGACATAGAATAATAGAAAAGTAACAACCCAAATTAATTCGTGAACATATAATAGACTTTATAACAACAAAGACTGTACAAAAATTCAAAGAAGATAAAACTTTAAAGTACGGTGTAAATGGCGACGAAACTGGATTAAGACCACGATGACAGAACGAACGTTACAAGGCTTTCTTCATCGGCAGCAGATGCGACGTTTCGGGATCTGCGATCTGTCCTTATCTTCAGGCAGCTTCTAAGATTGAGGGAACGCCATCTGACCGGAAAAACAAGATACCTTGTTGATTTCAGTTTCCGAAAAGTCGTTACCTGTTGTCGTCGAAGGTTGCCTGCCACGTTTCATCCGTTATGTCTTTCTGTGTGTTGTTTGTGTTCATTTTAATTCTTGTCTATTGTCGTTTGTGGTGTAATTGCTGTCATCGTCCATTTTTGTCGCCGTTTTTAATAAGCTTTATTTCTTTATTTTGTGTTACTGTTATTCATTGTGTTTTATAGTATTTTTTATGAAACGACTTTATTGTGTTCCAGAATATGTTTGTGTTTTTATTGTTCTATTTTTTTTTTCGTGTCGTCCTTCTGGATAAAACTATATTTATTTCCGGAATTGTCTGTATGTTTTATGTTTCTTGACAACCGCAAATACTGTCTTTTCTTTTTTTTTACTTTTCGTTTTATCACAGGGTTTTACCGAAACTCAGCAAATTTTCCTCGAAATTTCGTATTTCCACAAAAACGGTTCATTTTATACGTTACCGTATATTTATGAGATTGTATTGTTTTGCAATTCCTGTGTGCATGGAGAGTTTACATTAAATAAACGATACAAGTGAAGTTCTCCGAACATATAAAGTATGTACGTACAAAGACTTTAGTTGGAATAACAAATTTTCTTTATTTCGATAACTGATGCAATATCTGACTGCACAAATGAGACTATCGAGCTGTATCGGAGCATTGGGAGCACCATTCTAAGGTTGCAGCTAATTCATTCAAGTGAATGACAATAAACATTTTTGTACAGCATAAATTTGATTTTAAATACTTAAAAGTACAATGAAAGTGCGTTATAGCACAATCACAATGTGAGGAATGAAGATATAATTCAATTCCTTTGAATAATTTCGTTAGCAATATTTATTTCTGCCGTAACTGAAAGATATCTTTTACAAAAAATTTGTTTTAGTAAGGTGAATCTAATACTTACTGGATCAAACAAAATACCGAAAGCAACACGTCTTATTTTGCTGACCAAAGATAATATGTAGTTCGTTTGGCATAGAACTTACACCTGATAATAAACTATTTGGTTGACGCAAATGTAATAACTTCTTTAGACTTAAACAAAAATTTTATCTTTGTTGTATGAACCAAAACCTTATGTTCGTGCACACGATACTTTGTTATCACACCTCAAGTCTTATTTTACCATTTCTCTTCTAAGAGTGATCATCGATTATTCGTTCTGGTAAAAACCGTCCTGAGGAATCATATATAAAACGACTTTGGTTGCCTCAACAACATCTTGTTTCAATATTATCCAATGCGAAGTAACTTTGCCGCAAAGGAATTCAGCTTGCGGTTAAGCAATCTTGCCGTCCAGCAAAGAAAATGTGGAAAACATACGTTTTTGTATCACATTTTTTATTTGTAGCAAGGATAAAAAATGTTTCTACACAAAGCTTATGTTTAAAATACAACAACTATATTAAATACAAAGATCTGATATAAATTATCGTAACAATGACACAATTTTTTTTACCAATACTGTAACTTTTAAACAAAAATGTTCTTACCAACGAAGTAAGTATGTAGTGGCTTATATTTAAACTACGGAAGTGTTTTTACTTTTCAGTTTATACATAAAACGAATAATAAGAAGTATAATTTGATATTACTCACCTGCGTAGAAATCATGCATTTTTTAGCCATACATGGTTTTTTTAATAATGGTACAACTCCAATTTTGTAAAAAAAAAAAAAAAAATAAGGAGTAGTATTCACCATCGTGTTCAGAAATGTTACTTCTACCTTATTTCAAAAGTGGTACTTCTCCACGCTGTGTACTTCATCATTTCACCTATCTCGAAAACAGAATTTTCGTCATTGATTTATTTTCAGATCTTTGTATCTAAAAATAAACTAAATTGAAGTTGTACAACTATTAAAATAAGCCCTTCATATATGTTAGGTGGTGTCACTTACCAATATTTTGTTTTGGCTGTGCATTCTATTATGCGGTTTCTTATGATAAGTTCAGGGTTTGATTCTTGGTGTTGCGACATAATGATTTTTATGACTCAGCACATTTATATATAGCCGACACAGCCAGACAAATATAAAGATGTAATGAACACTATGAAGCATAGGCAACATAATAAAAGGAAAATAATTTCGGTTCACCAACAAAATTATTTCTTACGCCATAAAGCGACAAATTACTTGGTTGCGTCTTACAATTTATTTTTAAATTTGTAAAATCTTTCAATGTGTATGAGGACACCCGTAGGCCTACATGTGAAGGCGAACAAAATAATAAAATGCATTTAGTTTTATCTGTATGTAACTTAATTGCACTTTATAGTTATCAGAAGTTTGTTTTATCCGCAACGTAAACTACCCTGTTTTAAATATTGTTCCGTTGCTATCATATCACCGAAATCTCAATTTTCACATTTACCAATTTCGACCCAAGAGGCGATTTATAACTTCGACGAATCATCCTACCACAAATTTGGATTTTGAACTATACTGTAAAAGGAGTCGTAGTTAACAAAAAAAAAACAAGTTTCAAGACAGATCCACTCATTTTGGTGAAAAGATGTTCGCACAAACTTCTTTAACGTATATCTAACATGCACGTCTGAAGCTCTCCATCATGGTTATTGGCAGCGTATGTTTGTGCAGAAGCGTCGCTCATTTGATTGGGCCAATGAGAATAAACATATTGCGAAACCACACTGAGAGTTATTAACATTCTATCACTGGCCACGAAGCAGAGCTGAGCAAGTTTACACAATCACTGAAACTAGTTGGAGCTAAATTCATTTGCCCCTGAATCACCGGCTCCAAGTATAGACAAAGGTCACTAAAGCCTGCTTCCTTCGAATCACCTTGGACTCCTCCAGTTAAATACAGACTATTGAGAGACATGAGTAGTTAGTTTACCGAAAACATGTTAAATAGGCCTAGTTCTTCTACTAGATCTTCAGATTCAAATTTTCTTACGAAATACAAAACTCGTATCTTTGCCATTGTTAAGACGTTGTTCCAAACATTTTTCACCAAATTTCAATTTTTAAAACACGTCTATTGATTCTTTGTCGGCTTCACGGCCAATAGTTCTTAAAGATAACTCTTCAGTTGCATAGTTGTCACAACTTAAATTTTGCAAGGCGGATCTTAGGGGAATTTACTTATCACAAAAGAAAAATGTATATACAAACTTAATATCCTGAAATAGAAAATAATATTGTTTCTAGAGATACACACAGTATTAAAACTTAAGAAGCAGCATTATTGTTATTCCGTCAATAATTTTTAAACGTTTATATGGGAAGACTTAAAATACTTTATCGTTGTACTGAAATGAAAACATTTAAAACCAATGTTTTGAAACACTTTCCCATCCTTACATTAGTTAAAATTTATTTGGCTAACAGTGAAGAGAAAGCAGTTAAATCAAGTTAAAAACACCAAAATGCTGGTTCAGTATCCGGATTGCACATTCGTAATATTAAAAAATTACGAAGAACTACTGTGATTTTTCCTTGGAAAAGTATCTGAAGAGTTTGCGTGTCAATATCGGATTCACAAATTAGTACAAGTAAATCTTAGTAAGCGCAGTGTTTACCGCAATCCACCACTCAAATAAGAAATATCTTAGCATGTACCTCCGAATAAAATTACAGTTGTTTCCACTACGGTTGAATGAATGGCCCAAACATAATTGCATAATTATAGTAGTCTACAAAATGGTCACAATAATTACACAACTATTTTAAAAGATAAGAATTCCAAAAATATGTATATACAGAAAGTCACCAAAAACGAACAACGAAGAACAAATTCAGTTTCGAAGTGTTTACCACTTGAATAAATCACATAATTGATTGTAAAATTGTCGGTATTTATATATTTTAAACTAACAAATACTAATTTGCAATAAATAATAAATTCGTGATGGTGTCATACATTAACACAACAATTAATTACATACAATATTCCATAATACCAATGGACACTAGCACACAATAAAAAAATTAATATTTTAAATATGTTTTCAGTTTCTTAAAGTTTTAATATAAAATATTTAACTTTATCTTATGTTTAGTTGAACGGGTTGACGTAAATAATAAATCGGTATCTTTTATGTCAGGACTAATTATATCATAAAAATATTTTACTTAGGAAATCAATTCAAAAAATTTAACAGTCTAATGTTAATGATTATTCTTTCTGCTATTAACGTGTGAAAAATATTTCATATATTATTCCAAGCTTGTACTGTCAATATTCAATTTAATAAGTAATCAAAGAAAATTTGTATGCAACGTCGCGTCGTTTTACTACCCAATTAAACTCTTGCATACTGTTATATAATTCGGTATGTATTTAATATACTTAGTATGTACCCGCTCACTTATACCTAATATCCAACACAGATACAGTCGAAAGACAATGAAGAAGATTCTGAATTAAAATACAAATTATGTACCGAATATTTACCATCTTCAACAGCAGAAAAATGTCGAGTTGTATAGTCAATGATGTTCTGTATTGAAATAATAAGCCTGAAGTAGAATTCAAATAAATAATATTAGCATTAGCTGATATTCTATTTTGGTCATGAATAGTCGGTAGTTGGATTTCTATAAAAAAAATCAAATTGCTTCAAACAAAAATACAAAACCTTCACACTGCATACTGTAGTACTTCAGACGACTGTAGGTTGGCCATTGCCAGTATGTAGTATTTTCCATTGGTAGCAACGAAAGTAAAATATGTCAATAACAATTTGCATTGATATTGTTTAAAACAGTATTAAAAATTTAAAATTTAAGCCTCTGATGGTAAGGTATGCAACACAGTCTTACTTCAAATAATGAACAGATGATAAAAACTAAAAGAGCAATTTCGTACAAATATTATAAGCGACCTACCGTTAATAATGATTTTATAGTGGCAGCTTTTAACAGCCGAGTGCTTGCAGTAAGTGTATATTACTGAATAATTAATTTTTTCACTCCTATTTGCATATTTGTGCTTGTCAGTAATTGCTAGGCATCAATTTGTAACACTGTCAGTTTCATTATATTAACATGTTCGATTTAAGGCCGTAAATAAGCTGTTTGTTGAAGTTTATTTTTACAAACCTGACAAATACGTTTTCCTTAGTAGAAAACTATACGTTTGTCGACGTGATACTGCCAATACATATATGAGTAAAAATGAATAACAGCTTCTGCGAATAAAAACGCTGATGAGGTAAAATCTGCTCATCGGACATAGTACATGCAAATAATTGCCGAACTAATTGAAATAATGTTGATTATGATGTCTCACAAGAACGGGGTATGTTGGTGCAGATGATGGACATTAAAATCAAGCAAAAAAAACCCGCAGTCGACGTTTAGAAAAGCAGATTTTTCTGTGTTACGAAGTAACAATTAAACAAAGTAAATGTGTATGTCTCACGTGCCAAAAGAAATTAACTCTGTTTAGTAAAGTAAAGTAACAAAACTTTAAAAGCAAACTTATGCAATTTTTTGTGTTAAGGAATCCTGGATTTACGTAACGACATTGTTAAATTTAAAGTTATGGAATATCCTAATGGCTTTAGAAAATATTACCTAGCTATTCTGAAGCAACATAAGATTATGGGTTTAAGTGAAAATGAGTACTGATTATCAACGTGTACTAAATACATTTTATATACTTATATTGCCGTATACATTTGAATATCTAATGCCAAGACAAGTGCAGTACTGCATAAAGAAATGTTAACATGCATGAACTAGGATAATTAAGAATTGTAATATCCAGATACAGTTAATTTCGTATGGCGGTGTTCCCGCATTTAGGCGCCCCATACCTGCGCTTGAAATGTATTGCCAATATGTTTTTTTTAAATTAACTGCTTATGTGCATTATACAAGGTAATGAACCTACACTTTAAACTACGTTGCTATACGCTTGATAATTTGGCAGATTTGTTCAAAAGTACGTAAGCATTCGAGACCCTCTGAATAGCTACGAACAGATTTATCAGACTTCCGTACGTGAGAAAAGTACCAAACAAAGTCACACAACATGTGTCATACTTTAAACCCTACTTACAACAAATAAAAATCTTATGTCCACTACTTACGTTCCCATAGGAATAATAATAATAGTAAAGCCCAATACGCGAGTTGCGAGGCTTGAGCGTAAACAATGCATTAGATACGTCGGTCAGCGGTACCCTTATAGCCCCATAAGATTTTGTGCCTCACACACAACAAATGCAAGCTTTTTGGGTAGCCACCTTAATGCCGGAATGTGAACATAACTTAGTCACACACGCTAGTAAATTTACGATAGAGCTGTGACATAGGTTAAATCCAGCCACCGGTGGAAGGAATACTGAATCTATCTGGAATAATTACAGTTTAATATTAACTTTTACTTTATTTTATATCTACAGGTAAATACGCGTATTCTACAACGTTTGATTCAAATGCTACTGATTGTAGTTACAGTCACTGAATTAACTATGAGATTTAGAGATTTTTTCGCAATACTAAGGTTTCGAACCTTAGAACCAGAAACGTGTTAAACATTTAAATTGTGATATTATATGTGATACATTGGTCACTTACTGCCGAAAATACACATGCCTGTTCTCTGTTGGCAACCCAATGGTATCGGTGTTCAGATCCTTACCAGTCATGTGAAGCCCTCAACGAGGTAAATCACGATATTAAGGTACATCATGGTATAGACTATACATACATATAGCATCTATTCGATGTAGTAAGGTCTATTACCTCAAGCACTATATCCGATACACCCTGGCGTATGTAGTCCGATTTTTTATAGTTTAGGACCTAGAATTTATTATGTTTTTTGTTTGTTAACAGCAGTTTTACAGGAAATTGTGGTATAGTGCTATGAAAAACTGTTATTGACATCTGAATGTTTGTGCCAGAACAGCATACAGACTGGTCAGTCCAGTGCAGAGACTTTTATGTGTTAGTGTCGTATAATCACACTTATAAAATTGTCGTAAACCAAAATTAGACGAGATTGTTCTTGCAGTTAGTAGAAAACACGTCCATTGTCAACTTTTCTTAAATACCTCCAAATGTGATGGAAAAACAAGGTTTTCGACAAATTTCTTTTTTTTAACATTCTTGTAGACGCGTTGCTACAACATTGTACGTAAATGTCACTGCATCGAACTCACCAGTCTGCCTGCTAATCTGATTAAAACATTCAGGTGTCTTGCATTATTATTGTCAGTTTACCACTATTTACTCTCAAATTGCATGTAACAAAAACACTGAGAAAAAATCGTAACTGCTAAAAAATAGTACTGAGTATCAATACTCATATTACTTAAGTAGAGATTAAAAAAGAGAATAAATTAATAATAGTCGATAATTTATTACTTACAATATTCTAAGCTGTTCTGTAAGAAAATTAATTGGCAATAGAAGTTGACGTCACTTAAATTTAATGGAAGCTACTTACATGTAACGGAAGCAAAATTACATGTTAAAAACTAATCGGCAAGTGTAATGGAAAATTTGACAACACAAGACGTTATATAGCGTTTCACGAAAGAGCGAATTGCATTTTAGTAATAAAACATATTTATACTAATGGATACTTGGAAAGTTTGGTTTTTCTTACAAGTTTCTGAAATATATTTCGAATCTTTCTCCCGTATATTAGCACATTTTACAGTATAACTAAATGACAATTATACATACTGCTATATTAATAAACTCTTTTTGAAAGCTGATTATCGTAACATACTTACTAATTTACCACTTTCAAAGGCTATCCTATCACCTCTCCAAAGTCATGCCTTGTGTCGATCAGTCTTCCAAACTGAAAAATCTTACATAAAAACAGCTTGTCAGGTGATAATTACCAAAATAATAGTAAGTTAAATTTAGTCACATTTAGTTCCAATTCATACGAAAATTTCGTTTACCCTACAAACCAAAAAGTTTGATGAATTGAAGATGCATGTTTGGTGAATTAGGTAATTAACACAAAAATTACTACAATTTTCGTTCTTCCAGGTTTAATAACTTTGTGATTAATAGCTGTCATACTACGTAAAAAATAAAAACCAAATATGTACCGCAGACTCGTTGGTTCACGAGTTCCTGCTTTTGCATAGGCCTATCATTCTTTCCTCACCAAACACAGACAAAAACGATGATTCACTTACAGTCACTTTGATAAGTGTTATTCTTCAAGAGTAATAAAACTTATAATACCAAATATATTACTATGTATAAAACGGTAGTTTAGGACGCAAGATTTTAAAATTTTTGTAAGATATTAAAAAAATTTCAGTTGCAAAGGAAGCCCCACGCGTAGGGCATATTGCGAAACAATATAAGCATATAACTAACATCGGAAATACACCATCTATATTAAAACTGCTCTACTAACCTACTCAATACATAAAATAAATCTTCATGGAATTTCGTACATAAAGACATAACATTAAGGTTTAGATGGTTAGCATAATAATTATTAAAATAGAATTAAGTAAATAAAGTGTTTGATTGTTCCTTTTTATTTACTGTATTTTAAATTTATTTTCGTTATTTCACTGTAACATCATTTGTTTCGTGAAAATCTTCTAAGACTTAAATAATTTTCTTGCAAAATCACATAATTTCTTGCGGCATAAGAAATTGTTTGTATTCAAAACAAATTGAAATTTGTTGCGAGGTAGAAATAGATTTGAAGAATACAATACCCGTAAGTGGGATTGGTTAATGTTGAAAAAGTTCAGCAGCTGTCTGTACATAAAAAGTAGTTGTAGTGTTATAAAGGTAATATTACGATCCTCTGCTTGAAAGAAAATTTATTTGTCTTCTGAGAAAACTTTTTAAGAAAAAATACTAACGCAACAAAAGGTGCTCTTATACTTCGCTGAAAATCAAAATTAGTTTTTTTTAGATACGAAAAATATAAATTGCCTCTGGCGAGAGATAACTTTGGGACACTCTGTTGCCAAATCCCTTGAATTATTCCTATATTAATTTGAGAAAATCAGCAGGATTTTTATTATTAGTGCCACAATGAATTCAGTCTTACATTTATGAGAAAATGTACAGATTAGTTTTGTATTATTTTTGTTTTAAGATGCACTCTAGAGGCCTTGGATGTGATAACCAACACAATTTAAATTAAAGCGTCAGGTGTTCTGGATTTTTAAGACGTATCGCAATGGGCTTAGCACACATATGTTTATGATAGTGTCAACACGCAAAACTAGAACATTAAGTCTCTAATATTGTAATATAGATCTAATGTTGGTTGTATGTGAACCTTTGTTACATGAATTCAGGGGGTATATAAAGTTAACGAATGCATTAAATCATTGGAGTTGATTGTAGCACATTAAAACAAACTGGTTTATGTACTTAAAAATAAATCTATATAATAGCGGATGTTTTAGCTATGGATAAGTGAGTACGTCAACTGTTAACCAACTGTCAACACAAATCTGTAAATTATTAATTGCATTAGCTTGTGACTGACATACACAACTACATATATTACTACACTGTTGGTAAAGAAGCATCATTTCACAACTTTAAATTGTAAATTCACACGTTGCTAAAAATATGTCAATACGTGCATCATAAATCAGCGCATCTTCAGATACGCCACGGGTTAGAACACATATTGACTGTAACGTAATGAAGCTAACGTGTTACTGGGACGCAATACAACTTTAATGTTGATTGAAAATTGTAAGCAGAAATACAATTTTCTATGTTTTCGAACACATTACTATCAAATTAACTTGTTATTAGAGATCTGCAAAGATAATCTTGGAAGATTCTTGTCTTCAGGTAAGTAAACCAGTGAATTTTCCCTGTATCTAAATGTAAGTATAGACTTACAAAATTCTCGTTATTGTTTGACAGCAGACATGACCCAATGTTACAGTGTGAATATCTGACTTCTGATGTTGCTTTCTAACTATTGCTATAAGGTTAACTGTTTAAATGCTAACTATTCTGTACTGTGGGCGCCCGAAGATACAAAGGCCAGTAACCAAAATATTATGGAATTTGTTCGGATGAGCGTGTGTGTGTGTGTGTGTGATTGTGGATTCAAGCCTATCGTCATATAATTAACAAAAATTTGCCGACCAACGTCATTTTTGAAACAGCCAGAATCTTGGGTGTTTTATATTAGCCGATTCCACACACGTGTCAAAGGGACATAAATCCTCCAAAACTTACACAGATTCGGAAAAATTATTATTTATACAACCATACAATATGTTACTAAGGAAAATACTGATTTTACTCATATTATCAATATTCTATCTGTATTGAACAACACCCTTCAATTAAACAATTTTTTAAATATTAATCAGTTAGTGTACGTAATCTTTTTAATTCTTATATTTAAATACAACGATAAACTGCGTTATTATGTTCGTTTAAAGGAGGAAAAATAATATTGTTATCATCAAATAAGGTGCCAGTAATAGTACGTTACAATTTAAGCCGACGTAGGAAAGGAAACTGAATTGCTCGGTGTAAATCGTGAAAAATATAACCATGAATAAATTACAGTAAACCAATTAAAAAAACACTCAAGGTTCAAAAATTAGCACAGTTGGTATAACGTGGTCCATATTTATAGGCGTTTGCAAGTATTATTATTAGAGCCACGATTTTATGGCGAAAAGATTTTTGCAACATTTAGTTTCGATGCGTCATGTGCACACCTGCAGCTCTGCTACATCGTCTGTGGTTGGATGATTTTACTCTCACTGGCCTTGGCAAATTATAGACGTACAAACTCACAATAATCTTATTCTGATTGGTGTAGTCAAATGAGAAACGTGTCTGAACATAGGCACGCTGCCAATAACATTGAAACACAACTGCCGATGTGCATGTGAGACACTGAAACAAAGAGGGGCAAAAATCTTTTCGCGACAAAATCGTGGCCTTAATTATTATTAAAGACCGCATAAATTCGCGGGATTCACTGGCCTTAAGGCTAGCCTCAGGTAATATATGTTTACCCAAGCAGATGATAGCAGACATTGGCTACTCTCTAACACAGCGATAACAAATTATAAAGTTTTCATTTAGTTTATTTTTTGTTATTGGCTTAGCGATCTCCAGATAGTATAAAATAATTCAAGAGACAATTACGAAAATAACACGAACCTACAGTTGATTAAAATATTGAGAATTTTTCAAGTATTTAACTTATAAATGTTTGTGGGAATTAATTCAGGCTGTTTATACGCAAAATAGAAACATGTTTTAACCACAGCTGCAATCTTTACCATTGGACTTGATATTTTACAGTATAAGACACGACATTTTTTATTTAATAATCCTTTTTATTTTTTTAAGGAGGAAACCACTTACGGGCACTCAGAAAACTGGTACTTGTAAAGGTAAGCATTTGCACAATCCGTTAGATTCTATGGCGCTTTAGTGCCTGTGGAACCTACATATATATGCCATCACTGATTTTTCGTTATGTTTTATGTGAAGCACGCAATACTATAAACACACCTCTCGGACAAGGAAGAAATGTCATTGTTAACACGCCATTCTTATTTTAAAAAACTCTGTTTTAAAACCCTCCAAAATAGCTGAAAACGGTGTTTTCAGACAACCTTACTTCAAGATGTACCAACCGGATGTATACGAAACTCAGAATTGTGTGCTGAACTTGCTTCCAGTCTTTCCAGTAATATAATTGTTTGGTCATCGCTTAAAGTCAGATAGTAAAAATGTTTTGGCGGTAATCTTGTAGGCTATTTCAATGATTGTATCATTGATGCGCGCTTCAAGGTCGCTCTTATATATCCGATAGTTTTAAGCCTTAGACGAGCCAAACCGTTCAAGGTAGACGGCGCCTTTAAGAGTACAAACAAAGTTTATAATTTAATTATAAATATAGTCGAAAACGTTACCTCTGAGACTTTCTACTTTATGTTTTTTATTTTTATAATATTCTTATTTTTTCAATGCAGGAACTGGTTTTCGTCCTTAAGAGAATTCCAATCAAGATTAATGACTATTGTCGAATACAGTTTCACATGTAAATCACTATCCTTATGGATGAAGGTATATCGCGAAAATTGTTTGTACCAACGTACTCTTGAAAACAATGTGGTTTCTTGCGACATGTATGACTGGGCGATACACATCAGACAGAGAACGTAGCTGTCTGCAGACCAATAACAGGCATTCAATATTACAATAGCAGCATTCTTATTGGATCAGTTAAATAGGATAACAGCTCCACGTACAGGAAACAGCCAATTAGCTTTTGATAAGCTGAAAGTACGTTGGCACTCAGCGAACAGTCAAGATTTTCCGCGATGGACCAGAATCTCTAATTATCCTTGATCAAGCCAGGTATTCGAGGTTGGCAGCACCCTCATTATTGCGAATTTAGTGTAAATGACGTTTGAATTGTCAAGGCGTCGCTGTAAGTACAGTAGCAGGAGACAACCTCAACAGATTCTGAATACAGAACTATACATTTTAAATAACGTCGTTAGGTTGTGGTATGTCCACGAACACGCAAGGAGCCAGCGACGTGCTAGGTATAGGCTGCGAGCGCGAAAGACTAGCAGGATTAGCGGAGTAAGAAACACGACTTTTTCCCCTTCCCAAACTAGCGGCGCGCTAATCCCCGACATCTTAACATCTTGTTGGCAAACGAAGTCACATCTGCAAATCCCCGACCCGCCTCTTCCTCACCACTCGAGTATAAACTCGCGGGAGAAAGTAGATACATCCGCAAAACTCTTCGCTTGCAGAGCACCACAGCTGGCACAGGCTCTTTCTGCGTCCTCCGTGAACCGTTCATGTTCGCCAAATTTGTTTCTTTTTTCCCGTCTTTTACTTACATATCTGGTAAGCGATTTGAAAAAACAAATCTCCTCAATGCTGTATAATATGCTAACCAAATCGATAGACATCATTCGGATCATTCCAAAGGCCATAACTCGAGATGATGGTTTATCGTGAGAAAACTTGACAGTTTCCTGGGTTTGAAAATACATTCAGCTAATCAGAATATTATCAGCTCTCGCTTTTGCGTAGAGCTGTTGCCCTATTTTACTGAGCCAGTAAGAATCCCGCTGTTGTTAATATTTGATACCTTTTATTGGTCTGCGGGAGTTACGTTGCGTCAATGGTTAGGACCAAGAAAATTTCATAAAATGAATTTTTCCCCAGTTCATTTCAGTGTCTTACGTGCATATCTGCCGTTCTGCTACATAGTCAGTGACGGGATGTTTTATACTCCCACGAGTCTTATTATCCTACCTGCAAATCACATACCTGTGGTGTCACAGTAACCTTGTTCTCATTTGCACAGTTCAAATTAAACACATCACTTCACAAAGACACGCTGCCAATGTCCATGAAGTGCTTCATATGTGCTCGTAAGACACTGAAACTAACTGGGGCAAATTTATTTTCGCGAAATGTTCCTGGCCCTATAAATGGCGCAAGAAACAACAGTGTTTTCAAGGATATGTTGACACAAAAAATTTTCGCGATATACCATCGTTAGGGCCATGTAATTTTCGCGAAAAGAAATTTTTCCCCAGTTTGTTTTGGTGTCTTACGTTCACATCTGTAACTCTGCTTTATAGACAATGATTGTATGTTTTAACTGTTAGACAGGATCTGTCTGCAAATTACAGACGGGCGGTGTTGTGTAACCTTATTGTGGTTGGCACAGTCAAATAAGAGACGTCATTTCACAAAAGCACACAGTAAGTACCAACAACTTGAGCCACGATTTTGTCGCGAAATGATTTTTGCCACACTTTGTTTCAGTGACTTACGTGCACATCGGTAGCTGTGCTTCATGGTTATTAGCAGCGTGTCTTTGTTCAGACATGTTTCTCATTTCACTGCACCAATTAGAATAAGACTATTGTGACTCCGTGCGTCTGTAATTTGCCAGGGCATGTGAGAGTAAAATCTTCCTATCACAGAAGACGTAGCAGAGCTGCAGGTGTGCACATGACGCGTTGACACAAAGTGTTGCAAAAATCTTTTCGCCAAGAAATCGTGGCTCTAGCAATAACCAAGTAGCATAACTGAGGATGTTCACGTAAGGCATTGAAATAAAATGGGGCAAAATTCTTTCCGCGAAAAGTTTATGGACCCGTAACTGTACTGGACTCCAAGTGTGCCAATTTGATTTCTGATATCGGCAAATATTTTGTGTGGAGCGCCTGAATTGTATTTTCAACCACTGTAATAAGGTCATGTGTAGAATGCCCACAAATCTGCAATGCTGGTACACAGAGTTACGAACACCCGGAAGCAACTAACGTCACGGAGTGAGTTCAAGTAGTATGTAACAGTGAATTTTAGACTATTAAGAAATAACGCCAAATTTTCACGTCTCTACAAATTTGTTGTTTCTACTTACATATCAGCAATTATTTGAAAAATTCGCTTTTCTTTTCTTTTGGGCAAATGCTAGAGTTTCAACAACTTTACTCCGAATCCCTTTCACAATCGGTCCTCGGCTTATTTGTAGGGAAAGGAATATTTCGCGAATTCAGTGCCTCGCAGGCAAGATTCAGCTGTCCTTCACACGCTCCAGACCCGTCAACATTGTACGCAGGAGCTTATATACAAATGGTTGGGGCTTAATTATACACATGGCAGTAACTTATAGCATGCAGGTAATTGAACTTACGACGTAGCACTTCCCCTATTTATTTTACCTCTCGTGGAGACTGTTAGATCGATTATAAAATAGGGCATATGTAGGCTCTAGTCACGTAGTAGTATTACTGTGTCAGCGAGTAGCCAATGACAAATTGCTGTCTAGTTGATTAAAAAGTTATTCTTAAAGGCTTCTTCCATAGCCATCTTTAGTAAAAGCCGTGGCCTTAGACCAGGCAACACTGCACACAAGGGTCAGTTTAACACTTGTTTTAGCTCTCCAAAGTCCATGGATGTGTCTGATTCGCTATTGTGCCCTACATACCGGCGAATCAGGAGGAGCCACTACCGCTGGCGAGACAAAATAAGTTTTAAAACGACCCTTCCTGGCAGGGTTGCCAGATCTAAGGCCGTGGCCTTCTAATTAAGATGGCTATTCTTAGGGACTCATGTTTGTCGCGAAAATAATTTTGCCCCACTGTGTTTCGGTGCTATACGTACACATCTGCAGTTCTGCTCCGTTGTCAGTGATTGGATGCTTTACCTCTCACGAGCCTTAGGATTCTACCGGCATTTCACATACATGTAGTATTGCAGGAACGTTATTGTAATTGGCTCAGTCATGATAGCCGTAGACAAGCTGTCAATAACAATGAAACAGAACTGCCGATGTTCACGTAAAGTGCTGAAGCAAACTGGGGCAAAATTATTTTCGCGAAAAACAGGGGTCACTAGCTATGCTTAGAGATGATGGTATATCGCGAAAATGTTTTGTGTCAACATAGCCTTGAAAACACTGACACAACGTAGCTGTCTGCAGACCAATAACATGCATTTAATATTATAATATTAAAATAGCGGCATTCTTATTGGCTCAGTCAAATAGGGCAGTAGCTCCACGTACAAGGAAAAGCCAGTAATCTTTTGATAAGTTGAACGTATGTTGAAGCCTAGCAAATAGTCAAGTTTTTCCGCGATAAACCATCATCTCTAGCTATGCTACTTCGCTAGGTCAGTGAAAAAGTGAATTTATCCATTCTGTACACATCGGTAGGGACCTCAACTTTTGGGGAAAATATTTCTGTAGCAGTTTGTTGCAGTGCCTCATGTGTACATCTGCAGCTCTGCTTCATAGTCAGTGATTGGCTGTTTGAATTGTTTCGTGCGTTAAAGCTTTACTGCAAATCACAGGCGTGTGGTATCGCAGTAGCCTTATTTTGATTGGTGCAGTTAAATGAGAAACGTCTAACGACAAAGACACGCTGCCAATAAACGAAGCAGAGCTGCAGCTGTGCACACAAGGCACTAAGAGAAACTGCTGCAGAAATATTTTCACCAACAATTGGTAGAGCTAGTGAATTTTGTTGATAAATGTTGTGAAACAATTGGTTCCAGTGTCTTATATGCACATCTGTAGCTCTTCGTCAGCGTTTCGGAGCTCTACCGACAAGTCAATAGAGACCTCTGCTTTGTGGTCGGTTTTTGTATGTGTTAACTCTCGGCGTCTTTGGCTTCTATCAGCAAATCACAGACGTGTAGTGTCGCATCTATCCTTGTTCTAACTGGCACAGTCAAATGAGAGACGTCTCTGCCCAATTAAAAGCTGCTAATAAACACGACGCAGAACTGCACGTGTGCACGTAAGGCACTGAAACAAGATGATGCAAAAACATTTTCGCGGAATCTTCTGGCAAGTTTATTGGTTTTCTCGTTTGATAAGAAGTAAAAATACAAAAAAAATTTAACTTTGAATTGTCATTGACAGGAAAGCTCCCATGTAACGTCTACAAAACTAACACTATAAGATACAAATATAACATTATTATTTCTTCTTACTTGAACGCCCTTAATGGCTACAAAAAAGAAAAAAGTAATATTTATTCGGTTTCAATAACAAGGTATTTTATTGTCCCTGTACAATCAATTAGTTTATTGGCGCTTAACTAATTTTGTTTTTTAAAGATGTTTGAAGGCATTCGCGACCTGTGTTAGTATAATTCTTTAGTTTCATATAATAAAGCTTTCACTGAACGAACACTAACTGGTACAGTAAATGATGTAATTGATGATTTACGTTTTTGGAAGTCCGGCAATTGAAAAAATATCCTTGGTAATATTTTATGTCAAAATTATTGGTAAGTATTTTGCACACATCATCTGTATTATAAACAAATTTTATAAAGTGTCAATGTTGTGCTTTTCATTACAGCCATTTCCATTTATTATCTGTTTGTTCCTTGTTTTATTTGACCTGGTTCCATTTTGGAATTTAATGTTGTGTATGTATACCTATGACTAAAGCATGCTCTGCTTATTTACGGTTTTCTATTATTTGTTTAGTTTTCATTGACAGACATTCATTTCGCAATGGAGTATGTCCAAGAAACTAAATCCAGTCTTGCCCTTCCATTGCACAGTTCTTTCAAAGATCATATTACAGCTAAGATATCACATCAGAAAGGAATGCATTACTTAGCACGTTTTCCCTCATCTTTATAGAGAAGAAATTTTTTTTTTAATTTTGCCACACTGATATAAAATTATAAAATATATCATGAATATTTTGTAATTTACTTGTGTACAATTCCTTCAAAGTATTCAAATTAATTTTTTGTGTAAGGGCGTCGGAAATATCTAATAATGTAATCAGTGCTGTATCCTTCATAATTTGTTTAATCATCGCCCATTTTAAAAGTTTTCATGCAATTTAAATGTTTTTCTAAATTCTTTACGATCACTAATTACCTAGATTATTTTAAAGTCTTTTATTACAAAAGCAACGATTGCTACGCGATCTACAGCAATCTAACGACGAATATCGTCTACGATAAATGAGTGAATCCTAGAAATTCATATTTTTTTGAGGTGCAAGGAAATAACTCTGAAGTAATTTTTAAATATTCGGCTTTATTCATAGCAATTAATTTTTATAATACCCCCACATTTAGAAACACTATTTAAACAGAATTTTCTTGTAAACTTTAAGTTTACATTTTAGCCAACGTTAAATATTACTTTTTAAAACATAATTACCAGGTTTGTACGTTTCTTAGAAATCACAGAAATGGTTTAAACTATCAGACTTAATTAACCATTCAATCTGTGAATTAGTTATTGGTTGACCCACACATCACAGAATCTATTTTTGAACTATCGATAAATTGTATATGATAAAATTTTGTTAAATGGTGTGTTGGTGTTAGGCGACCTAATGAGTGTCAAATAAGTTTTATCCTTACATTTAGGCAAATATGTATTTTCTGACTACAACAGCCTTTCAAAACTAGGAGTGAGATTACTAAAAGCTCTAAAGGCACTCTTAAGAGTTATAATTGTATAAATTCGTAATATACTAATAATATTAATAAAATACCCTTGTATTGATTACTTCTAAAAGAAGTTACTGAAGTCCTAGGTGTTATATTTAGGTACAACTGCTATTTGAGTTAAATATAAGTGTCTCGTTCCTGATATGTTAACCAGTAACAGTAACAATGTCATAAACTAAATTTATTATATGGATGTAATTGAATGAATATACGTTGATTTGTTAATACCACTGTCTTACACACACGTAAAAAATGTAACTTACGTACTTTCACAAGAAAAAAGTTTCTAAACTAACGTGAAATTATATAAAGTGTCTAAAGTGTTTGAGACTTACATGCAATTAAGTGGAATAAATTTGTTATGAGCAGAATGTTTGATTTAAGCAAAATCTTCATCGTACTTTTGTACTTTGCGAAAAAAAATCTTGATATCTACTTCCGAAAATAATTTTTTTATTGCGTTACATTTAAACGCTGTATAATTTACAAGATATTTGTAGTAAACATGCCCATGTCTTTTGTAACAATACAGAAATGTTTATTTATTGCTATTGAACAACTGTCCAAATATACAGATAGCTTCATCTAGAATTTCTGTTAAAATTTCCCGTTAAATTTACTGTATACAAAAATGTTTTATAGAATCAAGTTTCAAATAAAAGTACCGTATTTTATAAAAGTACAATACCATCACATCTGCTCAAAGGCAAAATATTTAAAAACTACTGCTTAATAATAATGTTAGTACAATTATACTGGTGTGACACCTCCTTTCCATATTCACTAAAGGCACAACGTATAAATATTCCATGAATAATAATAAATAGTTTGTAATCTATGTCACTTAAAGCCTGTTCATAGTACACAGACGTATCTCATGTAATGCATTTGATTTACTGTAGTTTTACCAATATTAGCAAACCACAAACGTGAATTCATTACAAATAACTTAATTTTACGTTACTCTGCAACGCTGCATTAAAATGTGTATGAATTGTAAAAAAATATAAATTATACGTTTTAAATTGAAGGTATAAAATATTTACCACTACCAGCAGTACTTAAAATTGAGTAACATGAACAGTAAAATTGTCAATGTTTTCAATAAAATAGAATTACCATTCAAAATATGTAAATACAAAGCGTTTTAAATGACGGAAGTAACGACTATGTACACTTTCCTACATAGCGAAGTTTTAATAAACTTTCTATATTTTTGTGTACGTTTCAGGCCGTCTTAAACATGAAGTTAAATTAGAGTTACTTAGATATACAAACTGAGTGCTATGCTACAGCGACCAATTTTACGTTTAAAACGGTTTTTGATTCTAATGTTGTTATTGTAAAAATTGTTATTTCAGTCATAAACAGGTAAACATAATTTACTTTAGGAATAGCTTTTTAAATACGTGTTGATAATGCGCATATTCATGTAGGAAATTCTGAGTACTCAGATAAATTCCTACAACTAAGATACATGGTGAGATGTAACTTAAAAGTTATTTTTTGAATACCGGAAAATAATTGCCTCATACATACATTTAATACTGTTTGCATAATGACTGCTAGATTTCTTAATTTTATTGCACATTTGCAATGCAATATGTATATTTTATATTACATCACGCACATTGTATGATTTGTAAGTGTCAGGAAAATTCGTGTTTTCTTTGGGTGCAAGATAGAATTCAAACAAATTTTTATGTTCACGCCACTTTCGCAGTTGGCTACTGATTTACTTGACACCTCCTGAATGGCACTAGTCAAATAGTAAAGGTACAACTAAATATAGACCAAATAATGAGTTAACAGTACGTAGGCGTGCGAACTATAATCAGCTGCTGCTTACTTGAGAGCACGTATATATTGTAGTCTAGCCTAGAGGCCTGTAGACGCGTGTCACTTTCCGATCTGTAATCAATTGGCGTGTTCTGAACTAGGAATTATTATTACAGGGATAGCAAATTTTTATTTCACTAAATTGAACTTTGTAAAAATGAACCCAACTATAGTTGTAATAGGATAAACAATATCCCTAGCGGGAGCCGAAATATCAACGAAATGATTGTAATTATTATTTAGGGAGAAATATACCTTATCTGGGTACTATAGGCACTAACGAAAACGGAGTAGGTATAATGTACTCAGTAGTATTGATAACTTGATCAGGTTGACTTAACTGTTGGATATTTTTTTCGAGCATACGAAAACTCCAAGACTCGTATGTCGATAGCCTATTCCAAAAATGCGACGAAATCTGCTGAAGCGGAATATATTTCAATCGCCAGAGTCTAAGTAAGGATAGTGTAGTACATAGTTTTGTACCGGTACAATACAAGTTTGCAGACCTGCACTGTACAAACATGCTAGAGACAATCAAACAAAACTGATTTTCTTTCGTGTACTTGTTTGCTTGCGTTTCACGGGCTCTTTAGTGTTTTTTGTCAGCTGACGGCTATCTACCCTGCTCCCGAGCAGGGTAGATCTGAGTAGGTTCAGCTTAGAGATCAGGTAAATATTAAGAGATTTCGAATGGTTTACAAGTAACTTCAACTCTACCGAGTAGATCGAGTGAGGTTTTCGTAAGTGTCCTATGCCGTGAAGCGCTCGGGAAGAAAACGTGTGACAAGACTCGTTATTGGCCGGCTCGCTGAGCCAATGAGACGAAGGAGATCTCAGGAGCTGTTGATCGAGACGTGCCTGGGGTCCATGGCTGTGTGCTGTGCTTTGTTTACGGCCACTGACGGTCATAATGCGGGTCTTCGTGTTGTGAACAGCAGTACGAGGGCTAGTGTTTGATCCAGTTGATGGCGGAGGGGGGTGAATGGGGTTTACAATGGTCCCATATTGAGCCACGAGAAACAAGCGTGCTTGCCGAGGTTTGAAAGCGTTCTGTCCTGTACACCATACAAATTTTGTACTTCATTTTGCATAGAATATTGTATCCAACAATAAAACGTTCCCAGAAAAACCAAATGCTTAAATTTCAAAGTCGAAACAAAAGCAACATTAGAATCATTGTATTAACAACCGATTCCTAGAGCCGATGATTTCTGGTGAAAATAATTTTGCCTTAACTTGTTTCAATGACTTACGTGCATATATTTAGAATTGCTTCATGGTTATTGGCAATATTTAGGGACACTGGTTAATCGCGGGAAACGTTGATTGCTTGCTAGGCTCCAACAAGCTGCTATGTATAACACTGAAGGTTTTGCACCTGTATTGGTTATCGGTTATACGAAGCACTGAGTCCCTCTTCAGCAGACCCAATTATAACTGTACAGTTTTAACACAGAACGTGTGTGAATTGTCAGAAAACAGTTCACACGTGTCACGATTGAGATACTACAGTTTATTGGAGACTGTGTTAAACATTTTCGCGAATTTCCAGCGTCTCTAGCAGTATGTTTTTGTATAATGACGTCACTCATTTTGCTCTGCCTTTCAGAACAAAGTTACTGCAACAGCAAGCGTCTCTTATTTGCAGGTAGGACATCGAGACATTGAGAGCTACAGCTAATCGCTAGGGCCGTGGACTTTCCGCACATCTGCAGTCGTGCTTCATATTCAGTGATTGGATGTTTGAACTCCCACGTGTCTTGACGTTCCACCCGCGTATCGCAGATGTGTGGTGTTGACGTAACCTTACTCTGAATGGCGCAGTCGAATGAGACGTCACTTCGCGAAGACACGCTGCCAATACCCACGAAGCAGTGCTGAAGACGTGCACGTAAGGCACTGGTACAAACTGGGGCGAAATTATTTTCGCGAAAAGTTCATTACCCTTCTAATCACTGATAATTAGAGACACGAATTTGTCGCGGAAAGATTTCTGGTACCACTTTGTTTAAATGCCTTACGCGCACATCGGCAATTTTGCTTTATGGTTCTTAACAGTGTTTCTTTGTTCAGACACGTCTCTCATTTGACTACTTCAGAGTAAGAAAATTGTGGCATCATGCAACTGTGATTTTCCAGAAGAAACACAAGACAAGTAAGAAGTTTAAACGTCCAATCACTGACTATGAAGCAGAGCTGCAGATATGCAACAAGGTACTGAATCAAATTATATGCAAAATTTCTTTTCACCAAAAATCACCAGCGCTACAACTTCCTTGTAAATTCTGTGATTTTGCCTGTATATGCTTCACCCGGTCAAGTGAGCACATGTAACATATTTATTAATTCATTTCCGTTAGCCCTATGTATAACGTAAACATTACATGCACGTAACATACACTGTGTCTAGACACAGGGCCCTTACACTCAATCAAATATTGCCTCAATTTTCTTTCAAATTTATTCAATTCAGTATCTTGACTGTCATGTGACGCCATGCTGACGTCATAACGGTGACCGTTTTGTATTTAAATTTATTGAATGTCATGAATTTCGTCTAATATTTTCGTTTTGAGCATGTTTGAAATTTTCTTGAATCAAAATAATTAAGAATAGAAAAGACGTTTTCCTAACATTTTTAACTAAAATAACTCATATACTGTATTCTATATGCGAAATATACAATATTAAAAATAACTGCGAACATTAATTAATTTAAGTAATATATATAGGAAATTAATATATATTAAGAAATTTTTGTATTGTCCAAACCAAGGATTTTTGTGTCGTGCAGGGTTAGTAGATAATTATAAAATAGCTACATTATTTATTTTGTGCGCCATATGTTTATAAATAGTGCGTTATCTTTTCACCTGCTATCTAAATGTTTATTGAATCAAATTTCTTGAATCGTTGGGCTATTCAATGACTTGTATTCAAGATATTGGATTCAATAAATATTTAAACGTGTGAAATAGCCTTTAATCGTGTCTTGAAGTTAACGTTTGAGGCCAAACTATAGTATGCTTACACTTATTATTATTAACAAAAGGCTTCTCAAAAGTTCACACTTGACACTGAATATCCAATGCTATTACTAATACATGTTGCTGAAATACGTATCCCAAATAAATAAAACTGAACGTAAAAAAGTAGTGACACCTGACTTATTGCTGAGTTGAATTTTTGTTTTATTGAACACTAACTTCAGTGGTGCTTTTTGGAATTGCATATATTATTTTAGAACCATAAACACACACATTTACACAGTTAGAAACATTCGCAAACATTATATAACTGTTGATATTAAACTTGGCCGCCGCCACTGCATTTGTCGGAGAATGTCTCGAAATGTCCTGGTGGCCAATCCTTCCATACCAGAAACACCAATATCTGAGCCCGTCTCAGGGCCACAGTTGAAAGTTATATCTGCTGACATAGAGGTAATATCACCAGTCAAACAAGAGCTACTGCTAGACTTTTGTAGGCCTGCTCAGTATCGGTCTCATATACTGCGCATACTGGACACAATCACAGAAGCTATGAAACGCGGAGGCCGAATATATGCGGATTTCGTCTTGCCACTGAAAGATTCCGTGACAAACATTGAAATGTAATTTTTTAAATTCAAATTCATGTTTACACGTAAGAGTTTAGCGAAACAAGTTTTGCAGCTCGTGGCTAAAATAACTGCAGCAACAGATTGCCAGCTTACGAAATTGTTACGGTGTGGTTGGCTGTTAAGGAGATCATTGCGTCCTCACCCAAGCCCAAATATTTTTACACGTTCCTCATCACTACACATCGCAGGCCTGTACCTTAAGATATGAAATCATAAGTAATGTGTAAGGCCACGATTTTGTCGCGAAAAGATTTTTGCCCCTCTTTGTTTCAGTGTCTCACGTGCACATCGGCAGTTGTGTTTCAAGGTTATTGGCAGCGTACCTATGTTCAGACACGTTTCTCATTTGACTACACCAATCAGAATAAGATTATTGTGAGTTTGTACGTCTATAATTTGCCAAGGCCAGTCAGAGTAAAATCGTCCAACCACAGACGATGTAGCAGAGCTGCAGGTGTGCACATGACGCATCGAAACTAAATGTTGCAAAAATCTTTTCGCCATAAAATCGTGGCTCTAGTAATGTGGTATAAGTTAAAAATTATCGCTCTTTATGCAGCCAGGCATTTGGCTCTGAGAATTTTTATAAAATGTGAATGGACGGAAAAAGGATAGTCCTTAACCTTCAGAGGGTTACACTAACCCTTTGTGGAAATATATAGTAAATAACACTAGAAGTTTCTTTAATGACTCACTGATATTACTAACTGGTAAGTTAAATATATGTAGTGGAGGCGCATTCTACGCACCTACGCCGTTAGCCATTATAATTTACTGATTAACATACAACTTCTCTGGGGCTCGTACGGCATGTTGTAAGCAGAATATATTTTCGTGTTTGTTTAAAGCGAGCGATGTAACACACGAACTTGTGCTTGGAACAAAAAACGTTTTACTTCTACGAGGAAATATCTGTAGAAACCCAATTGTCAAAGAGTTAACTTATAATAAAAGGCCATGAAATTTTCACGAAAAGAATTTTGCCCCAGTTTGTTTCACTGCCTTGCGTGAACATATGCAGCTCTCTTGCATGGCTATTGGCAGTGTGTCTTTGTGAAGTGACACATCTCATATGATTGCGCCAATCAGAATAAGGTTACTGCGACACCACACGTCTGTGATTTGCGGATAGAATCCCAAGACAAGTGAGAGTTATAACATCCAACCACTAGCTATGAAGCAGAACTACAGAAGTGCACATAAAACACTGGAACAAACTCAGGTAATTTTTTTAGTCAAATGTTCGTAGCCATCCTTATAGAACTACAAAGACTGTTCGTGTAAAAAGTTCACAAAGTACACGTTTGTAAAATTAAACGATACAGCCTTGTATTTGTGCTTGCAACAATAGAAAAAAATTAATTTTATATTTTAAGTTTATTCTTGTCGTTTAAAGAAAACGTATTTATTAAATAACGCTTAAACAAATAGTTATGGATGTAATTTATTTGTTAGCAATACATTGTGAATGCACCAAAGCTCCAAGTTGCTTCTTGCACTTTGTAATCGCGAACCTTACACCTACACTATACATTTTCGTAGCCCGTGAGTATTATGAATATTTAGTTCAGTTCAGAGATATGCACAGCAGATGATGTTATATGTGTATAACTGCTACATAATTTCTGACTGTCTCCATGATTTTGGTAAACTATAAAAGTTTTCTTAGTTATTTTGAAAAGAAAACTTTGAAACATTACAAACGAATAGTTTACAAAATGTGCATCTTTACATCTAGAATGGATTTATAAAGAACAAATAAACTCATTGGACGAAACATTTTCCGGTATTCATTTCTACGGTGCAATTAGGCCTAGTAGAAAAACGTAAGGAAATCATAGATGTATATCATGAAAAGTATTAAAATTGAGGTAGAATAAATGGAATTACAAAATGTATTACTTTGTGAATGTAAGTTACTAGATATTATGTTTTCGTAACCGTTTCGGACACTTGTTAAACGTATGGTGTGATGCATTTCATTTGGAACAAAATAGTATGTAAACATATCTAAACATAACACTGAAACAAATTAAATACGTTGTCCAGTTTTACTCCAATATGCTCTCTTTCCGGGCAGATAAATAAGCTAGTGGATTGCGTCTAGCAAAAATATACTTCAAGTAAGTAATTTGTAGAGATGATGTTTATCGCGGAAAAACTTGACTGTTTTCTGGGTTTCAACGCACGTTCATGCTTACCAGAAGATTGCTGGCTTTCGCTTACACGTGGAGCTGTTGTCCAATTTGACCGAGCCGATAAGAATCCTGCTATTGTAATATGTTTTGCTTGTTATTGGTAGAGCCACGATTGTATGGTGAAAAGATTTTTGCAACATTTGGTTTCGATACGTCATGTGCACACCTGCAGCTCTGCTACATCGTCTGTGGTTGGATGATTTTACTCTCACTTGCCTTGGACAATTACAGACGTACAGACTCACAATAATCTTATTCTGATTGATGCAGTCAAATGAGAGATGTGTCTGAACAAAGACACGCTGCCAAATGAAGCAGAACTGCCGACGTTCACAGGAGACACTGAAACAACGTGGGGCAAAATCTTTTCGCGACAAAATCGTGGCTCTAGTTATTGGTCTACAGACAGCTACGTTGTGTCAGACGTACATCACCCAATCATACGTGTTGCGAGAAACGACAGCGATTTGGAGAGTACGTTGACACAAAACATTTTCGCGATATGCAATCATCTCTAGCAATATTTTCCAACAGCTAGAGTAAGTAGCCGAAGTAAACTTTCTGGTTGGTGTAAAAACTTCTGTTTTATGTACAATTCTAAAGTTCTGTCTAGCGGTCATACAATTTTGGCTTGGGTAGTCAATTTTTCTGTAAATAGCTATTCTTTATATATCTATACTTACTATGACTGCATGTCACATATTAAAAATAAAAATATCAAACCTCTAGAGCCAGAGATTTTTGGTGAAAAGAATTCTGGAACACTTTGTTTCAATCTCTTACGTTTACATCTGCAACTATGCTCCATGGTTATTGGCAGACCGTATTTGGGCACTCATTGACTGCGCCAATCAGAACAAGAGTCGCTGAGGCACCACACGTCTGTGACTTGCGGGTAGAACCTTAAGACGTTTACAGTTTAAAACACCCAATCACTAGAGACAAACTTTCCACGAAAAGATTTTCGCCCCACTTGGTTTCAGTTTCTTACGTGTACACCTGCAGCTCACTCTTTTGGTTATTGGCAGCGTGTCTTTGTTCAGACATGTTTCTCATTTGACTTCACCAGTCATAATAAGATTATTGTGACTCCTTACGTCTGTAATTTTCCAAGGCAAGTGAGAGTAAAATTATCCAATTACGGGCGATGTAGCAGACCTGTAGATGTGCACATGACGCATCGAAACCAAATGTTGCAAAAATATTTTCACCATAAAATCGTGGCTCTACTTATTATTCATTTGACTGTGCCAATCAGTGTGACACATCACGTCTGTGACTTGCGGGTTTAACCTCCATACGCTGGGTGTTACGGCGTCCAATCACTGACTTTGAAGCAGAGCTGCAGGTGCGCATGTAAGGCACTGAAACAAAATTATTTTCGCGAAAAGTTCATAACATTACCAATCACTAAACATGAAGCAGAGCTAAAGGTGTCCACGTAAGACATTGAAGAAAGTTGGTCCATAATTTTTTTCACCGAAAATCATTGCCTCTACTAATCGTTAGGGACCTGAAAAATTTGTTTTTTCCTATTGGGCATGGGATAGACAACTGTGTGATCGTGGGTCGTGTATCTTCAGCAACTGGTGCTTGACTTAGTTACAATATAAGCCAAAATATTATTTGCGGGTAGCACAGTGTCAACGAGAAACCAATGAGTAACTATTTTCTTCTTAAGTAAACATATATCTATTGACCCCAATTTTTGAGGAAAATATGTCTGCAGCATTTGGTTTCAGTGCTTCGTGTGCACAGTTGCAGCTCTGCTTCCTGGACAGTGATTGGCTGTTTTTTTGTCTTGGCTCCTTACCGCAAATCACATACGTGTGTTAAAAAGCTGTAACCTTATTCTGATTGGTGCTGTCAAATGAGAAACGTCTATCCACAGATACACGCTGCCAATAACAATGAAGCATAGCTGGAGCTGTGCACACGAGGCACTAAGACAATAGGCTATATACAATATCCAGAAATATTTTCACCAAAAATTGGGGTCCCTGCATATATCCTTAGATACTAGCCTACATAGCCTTAGAGGTTCGCCTACAGGTCTGGGAATCCGCGAATTTTTCAAGACGCATCTAATTGTGTGTATTTTTGTAAGAAAACTAGAACCATTTAAATTTTCCTCCAACATTGTATTATATTGTCTGGGATTCTTATCCATAAGAAAGAATGCTGTTTAGTTTAATTAATAATTATGATTAATAAATGCAGCGGGGATGTGTAATAAGTAGGACTAGGAATATTTCGCGAGTTCAACGACCAACAGGCTACACTCCAACATCATGTGTAAACCGAAGATCTACCATTTGTTCGTTACCTGCTACTCATTCAGGCAGCAGACAAGGAACGAATAGACGGGACTTGAGTATGTATAGGACACTGGATTCTAGCAAGCAGGTCATTGAACTCGCGAATTTTCCCTAGCCCTAGTTATAAGGTAAGCTGTACTTCGCGACAAGTGTATACATTCGAGAATTGTCTACTGTAAGTGGCGATCGATAGGCAACTCATGAGTTTGTACAGTTTCTTCAAAGTAAACAGCTTACCTTGCAACACAGCCACGCCACTGGTGTAGTGTATACTTAATGTACTATCACAAGATAGGAAGTTCTATAAATTATTCGTTGGACTGGAGATGCGTGAATGAAAATAACCTACAAACAAGTAGAAATAAACAACATTTTATATTTCTTCTATAAAATATTTAATGTAGTCAATTAAAATAAAAATTTTTAAAGTTCGATGGGAGAAGATTCTTCCTGTGCATCATAGTTACACGTATCTGAAAATCTTAGTCAAATTATTAACTGAAACTACACTTGATTGACCACATTCAACGTTCGAAAGTAATATTTTCAGACGTAATCGTCAGAAAATTACTAGAGTCGTTAAAATGTCGCCTTATTTTCTAGCTGTAGACTAAAGTGCAGGCAGTTGTTCGCGCCTTGGACGTCTTCTATTAGCGTACAATGGTGTTTCTCACATCGAGAAACGCTTTTGGCCAATAATTGAAATTTTCACGGTGAAGAGACCAATCGCGTGAAAAGCAGTCAAATGCGTAAAAGTCTGATTGCATTAGAGATGGTTGCCAATAGCATCACATATTGTGTTCAAGGCTGTACAGTTTCAATGAAGTTTTGTCTGTCTCCAAATAACTACGCGACTTTTGCATGTCTCTAAAAAGAGCAATCACATTTTAAACACGACATCAGCTGTAGGTCGTTTGGGATAAAATGAGCACTAAAAATTTAAGCTGTGAAAAATATCACTAGCCGTTACTGCATCTAAATCAACATAACTGATTGCATGGTCGGCAGCGAAATTGCGCAATGTACTTTGTTTCCGCGTAGTTTCCTAATTAAATACAATACCGAAACGAAATCAACCGAAATCGACACAATTGTTAGTGTCCTGGAAATTTCACGAATTCATTTGAGAAGACGCTAGATTTAAATTTCACCTAACCCGCTATTATGTTCGCAAATGGTTCACTGCTACTGAAACACTTCCTTGAAGACTGTGAACCAGTGCAGACCTGCATAAAAACACTCAGTGACTCCCACGCTACCTTGTCACATGTACAACTGGCCACTCACTGGAGCAGCAGCCAATGTACAAGTCACTGAAGATAGAGTGTATACAGGAGTGTGCAGTCCAGCCTGCTGACATTTGAACCTGCGACATTTCCGGGTCTCTAATAATTGTATTTTATATAGTTAATAAACCGTTCTTTTTTTCAAACTTTATATGTACCGTAAACTTTGTCCATTTTCGGGGTTACTTTGACCACTCAAAATATTCGCTTTTGGGTTTTCTGGTAAATAAATAGATATTCCGAGGAAATTATTATAATAACTGCCTTTGATCTTTATAGTTACTGTCTGAAACTTTTGTCACTAAACGACATAAAATCCAAAATTCTGAATTGTCAAAGTAACCTCACAAGATCAAAGTAACACCGGTTTACGGTACCAACCGACTGAGTAATTTAGCTTACACACGCAAACACCAAGTGACGTGTCCAGATAGGTTAGACATTCCCCGTCGTTAGCCGTTACGCGCGGAAAGCTACGAATTGTCTGAAAATAGAACTTTAGCAGGGTTTCTTTGAGACCTCACTTTATCCCGAACCGCCTATAACTACAACATTTTAAAATCATAAGAAAATTCAAATTTTTGGCACCTATAAAGTGACAAGTATTCATGAATGATAAATAAACTTACACAAAAAACATACATCTTAACTGTTTGTAATATTTATGTTATAAATTTGCACCTATTACGATTCGATGGAAAGTGTAGCTTTTAATATATAATATGGCATTTAACAATTTTTTAAATATTGACTTCATAAGCATTAAATTCTTAACTATTATTTGCATTAAACGCTCAATGAGAAACTATTATTCCTTATAGTGTATGCAAATGTTATCGTTTGGTAGGCCACACAACTGAGGTCACAATGTAAAAAGTTATTTCCTTAAAGCAAATCGTTACTTTCATACTACAAATAAAAATTTGTGTTGTGTAGTAAGAGCAGTGTTTAATTTTGCGTCTTTCCTCGTCAGTGGACAACTGTCATAGAGTTTCGTAAGTAAATTGGATCACCATTTGAGGTCGATGAAGTGGACACAGCGTATGTGTAAAACGTTAAATAACTGTGCACCTCCTTGGATCAAACTTTAACATTAACGAAAATGGTGAAAACTTATTATGGAGTCAATTAATGAAGTTAAAGTCGAGAAGGAAGAAATATATGAAATGAAATACAAATTAATTTATGAGGCTAATGAGTTCAACATCATTAGTAAAGACACTGGTAAACCGAGGGAAAAGTTGAATGTTTGCTAGGCTCCAACATGCTATGTAGAGCACTGAAGGTTGAGCACCTATATTGGCCATCGTTTATATGAAGCACTGTGTCCCTCTTCAACACACCTAATTATAGCTGTACATTTCAACACAGAACGTGTGTGATTTGCCAGAAAACTGTTCACACGTGTCACAATTTAGATACTACAGTTTATTGGAGACTATGTTTAATGTTTTCGCGATTTTCCAGTGTCTCGAACCATTACTGTTCATCGCCGAAAATGTGAAAAACACTTGGAGAAGACTCAAGAACATATTCCTGAATACACCCAGAACACAGGACTCAGTATTGCAGAGAAAATAGATTTTTGTTCTTGTGTGAAGCAAAGCATGTAAATCCACGGTACCACAGTATCTTTTCAAAACCTCTGTTTTCAGCCAACCCAGAGGATAGAATAAAACTAAATTTTTGGTATAACAAAAAATTAAAAGATTTAAAGAAATTTTCTACACATAAAACGATCCCTTATAATGTAAAACTTTAATAATAATTTCAAATTACTCTTGAACCTTAAATGCGTCGATGGACCCAAGAAAACAAAAAAAAAAGTACTTTAAATTATCAAAGATAAACCATTAAAGTAACTGGGATCGTTTTGGGTGTCGTTATTTTTATTCAATTTTTAATTTAAGTTTTTATTGTAGGTTCTTCAACTTTAATACGCCAACATTTATTGTGTACACCAAATAAAGTAATTTTATATTTATACTGTTTAAAATGCATTGAAGTATTTATTGTATGTAAAAAAAAAGCGCTGAAATAAGTCCATCTGTATAGGAGCTACGAAGTCACAGACAGACAAAGTTTGCAAACTTATTATAACGTGTCTCACGTTAACTTATTACTTTCCTATTTTGTCGTCGAACGATATGTGGTAATGATGCTTAGAAAGCCGGAAATTTCGCAGGTTCAACGACCAGCAGGCTAGACTGCACAGTCCTGTGTACACTATGTCCTCAGCTACCTGTACATTGGCTGCTGCTCCAGTGAGTGTTCAGTTGTACATGTGACAAGGTAGCGTGAGAGTCAGTGAGTGTTTTTATGCACGCCAGCTACTGGTTCACAGTCTTCAAAGAAGAGTTTCAGTAACAGTGAACCAATCGCGAACATAATAACGGGTACAGGAAATTTAAATCCAGCGTCTTATCAAATGAATTCGCGAAATGTCCGGTACTCTAATAATGCTACATTTCATACTAAATTATCTGACAAAATTTTTAATTTCAGCTACCCTACAAAGAAATAAAGTATAAAATAATTTTTACAAATATTGTTTTACATGTCTACGAAATTTTCAACGTATTCGGAAAGAACTTATAATTTTTAAAGAACTAGGTTTTTTATCAAATACAGCACCTAACCATCAATTGAAACTATATTTCAATTTTATTAAAAAGCTTTTAATAAGGCCCATCCATTTGGGACCTTTGAAGCCACAGATAAACACACAGACAGACAGACATTGCCATCAAACTTACAGACCTCTCCTTTTTGGCCTGGGGTTAAGCACAGACCTCAAAACTGTATGTTTTTTTTTTCATTATACATGCATGTATTTAAATCATGTTTCGTAGATGACATGCATTTCCACTCAAATGTGATGTATAATAATTTTATTCTTTAATGCTGGTAATATAAAATAATACTTGAGTTGAACAACTGGCATATTTGTATGTTCATTTTGTCAGAAAATACTAATTTACAGGAATATATATTTAACCATAATGCAACGAATTGGGCTTCAATTATATGGTTCAGTATGTCCATAAGTGCAAAAATTTTTAACTCTTATAACTAAATACGTAATAAATATGTAATACTGTACTTAATAAACTTCCAAATTTGTGTCCATATACAAGAAATAAAATAAGTACATTTCAAACCAAAATTTCCAGATTTTTTTATATTAAAATGTAACTATCTCATAACTACCAGTTTTGCACTTCAGGCCATCTTCTTCCCAATATGCCATATATTAATACAGAAAACTTAACTTAAGTAATTAAACGCAATCACAAACATGTTTTCATTTATATTGTTTGATCTAAAGTGTTTGTGAAATTAGACCCTGTCCCAGGAAAAAAAACGGAAACAAATATTCTAGCAACACTCAAACTTTGAATATTGTTCTTTTATGTAGTTTAAGTTTATGAAATTCAGTCAGAAAACGAATCCAAAGACATAATTATACAGGACTAAAATACTTCAAAAATAATGTTCAAACTGGCAATTTTTACTAATTGAAACGTAAGAACACCCCATGAATAGAGATGATGGTTTATCGCGGGAAAAGTTGACTGTTTGATGGGTTTCAATACACGTCCAGCTTACCAGAAGATTACTGGCTTTAGCTTGTACGTGGAGCTGTTGCCCTATTTGACTGAGCCAATAAGAATCCCGATATTGTAATATTTGATGTCTGCAGACAGCTACGTTGTGTCAGTGTTTTCAAGGCTATCTTGGCACAAAACATTTTCGCGATATACCATCATCTCTACCCATGAAACATAAAAAATAATCTGCCAATCACAAGCTTTTGAAAAAGTTGTAATGTTGGGCGAGTTACGAAATGATTATTACATTTAAATCAGTGTACGAACTGCACTTTTCGCAGACTGTAGTGATCTATGATGTAGTTATGACTGCACGCCATCTTAAAATTTAAAGAAGGAAAACACATGCCGAAGCTCTAAAGTAACTTATGCTTGTCTGTTATCAGCAGAACAGTAAATACGTTACTACTTAAACATGATTTATTTCAACTATTTAACAACAATGTAAATTTGGTCATCATAAATTAAACTGTTGAGGCGAAAATATTTGTGATTTGAGGCACAAAATTCGTTTTTCAGTACTCCTGTCATGCTAATGTATTTGATAATAAAAACCTCAACAACCAGAAGAGCACTTATGCCTGCAAAATTGTGAGTCATAAAATGTACTGCCAGTAATCATTGTACAAAAATTTTGTGACTTGGTGCCACTACCTTGCTCCCGTGAAACAATATGTTAGTTTTTTATATTGGTCATGTAAGTGTACGATGACACCCCGCATGCAAGAAGTGCTTAACAAGACTTTCCTGTTCATTAAACATATTTGCATTACGCAAGGCGCGGCAAATAAAAAAACACTTTTTAGTGCTTATTTTGTTAATGTGCCAGTATTTGATGAAAAAATACTGACGTTAGCTCAAGCTGTTTCTGTATGGAACTAAATTAATGAATTAAACTGTGAATTTCAACATTTACCATTATCAAGAAGCATTTAAATATATTAATTTATAATAAGTAGAGGCACGATTTTGTCATGAAAAGAATTTTGCAACATCTTGTTTCAGTGTCTTACGTGCATATCGGCAGCTCTGCTTCATGGTTATTGGAAGCATATTTTTGTTCTGAAACGTCTCACATCTGACCGTACCAGAAATAATAAGGAGGTTGTGACAGCATTTCCAGTAGCAATTTTTGGTTGGACCAACGTAAGTCCAACGTTTGCCTCAAGGTTGGGCCAACGTTGGAAAAATTACGCTGGCTTGACATCAAAGAGACACTCGGGCCTACGTTGGCCCAACATTGGTTTTTTAGTTGGATGCCAACCCGAAAACAAACATTTGTCTAGTAATGGCCCAACGTTGACATTATAGGTTGGGCCAATGCCAAAATGTCGCGTGAGCCTACGTTAGCTTTTGCTGTTGAATTACGTTGGGCCAACATGGGCGAAACATTGGATTAACAAAATGCTGAAAAAAACTCTAATAAAGCAAATTTTTTTGTAATTCTCTTATTTATAGAGCTCTCATATACAACACAAACTCACTAAGTGTGTAAAAATGCCTCCAGAAGTGCACTGGTTTCGAACTCACGACTCTTACGGTGTACAGATGATTTTACGTTACACCCTACTACCTTACCGATTATTCTACGATGCCAACTTCAAAGACGCTATGTTTTGTTTGCTATCTTAGTTAAGCAATCAGCATGAATGCTTACGTGAACGCATCATTCAATTAAATATATTTTTCATTAAATTATTTTGTATGCTACCGTGCTATGTCAATTACATTCTAGTAACTCGTAAGTAGAAGAAATATTATCTCTGTATTACGAGCAAACTAACACATAAGTCTACCAGAGTAGCATATATCGCGGGGTGTAAAACAAGCTTATTTTGGTTTATGTGCTGGAAATATTACTATATGCAAAAATTTGATATTCCACATTATATATAAAATATTATTATCTTTATCAAATGTATGGCAAGATCTGTGAGTATTCAATAAACATCCAACGTTATGCCAACAATTAGTTTTTACAACATGTTACCAACCAATAAACAACCGTGTTTGTGCACAAAACCAATAAGCAAAGATCGAAGAATCCCTTTTTTACAGAAAAAAGTTAATTGTTAGCAAAATTATTGTTTCACAACATTGTACTAACACAAAAGATCGCACTAAAATCCTACGATGTATAATCACCAACTTGTTGCAAACGTTAAAAATAATCATTATAGTTTTAATAAATATGATTACAAAATATTTACCCTCTGTAAGCAGTTAGGTACAGATAATTTTACCTTTCCGTTTAAAATATGTATTTCTGTTATAGAGATTCCGTTAGTTCTTAAATATTGGGTCAAAATAAAATTAAATGTTTCCAAAATATTTCGAATGTTCAAAAAAATGCCTTCCGAAGTTCACGTCTAGAAAAATATTCATAGCATATGGGATTGACTCATCTTTTCCATTTTTAGTAATTTTTTTCTGATGGCATTACACTGGTGTTTTAATGTTGGCCCGAAATAAACTTTCATACTGTGACGTCTTTTAATTTTAATTTAAGTTAATGTTGTTTGTCGGCTAGCTCAGTATCCGTTGACGTGACAAGCGATCGGTACTTAAATCACCAGATGATAAAGAAAGGAGCAATCACATTCACTGTGTAATACTGGAACATAGTACAAGGTTATTATAGTATATGATTGTGGGACCAGAGCATAAAAATGAACTAACTGTACCAAACTAGTGTATAGGTTGCCAGAAAAGACAGTTAACCTACTGATTAAGTTATTAACTGAATTAGTTTTAAAGAGGTACGTAATCAGTGTCACACTGTAAATAGATTCTCTAATATCATCAGGGCCGAATCTTAGGGTTTGTAGATCATGTTTATGTCCTATGAGTTGCTGCAATTATTACTGAAAATTAATGTCCAAAACACTCACAATATACCTGACTTTGGCTTCTTGGTTACTCTTCCGATGATAATATTTGTATAGCAAACATGATGAGGTTGCTGGGAGGAATACTAAATAATTAACAACAGCAAAACTTCAAATCATCACTATTTCTTCTTATATAACTGAGTTATATTTGCCATCTTGTTGTTTGCAAATCATAGAGAAAAGCCTTCATTTAACTGTTCAACCGCAGATAATAAATACATAACTCAGATATGCATAGAAGTAACATAATTTCACAAAGCTTAATTTAAAGTGTCTTGTGGCCACGAAAAATTACATATACTTCAAAAAATAAAATAGGAAACAAAACATTAACTTTTCAATCAAAGTATATGATTACGGATGAGCAAATATTAAATAAACAAAATTAAACTGTCAGGACTTCAAGCTGTGACAATACTAAATGCCAGCTGTATGTTCGCCAAATTATCAACTTGTCAACCAACCATTTTAATTGTTCAGAAACTTTCTCTTCTAACGTCAACATTTTTAGAATACTTTATAGCCTGTGAGATTGTGTGTGACATTTCTATTTTCCATTTCCAATGTCATTTTGTGTGTTAAAGAAAAACGTTGGTGTTATAACATTTACCTTAACATAAAAATCTACACAAAAAGGCAAATGTATGTTTGCTAACTTGTTGCCAACGTTCAATCAATCATTCAAAAATTCTAAAAAATGCATTTTCAATTTATTTGCAGTGCTGGTAAATTCCACAAAAAGTTTGTTTCATAACATTGAGGTTGGCTTACAATGTTGGGTCAACGTTGCATTTATGTAATTATTCCAACACAAACCAAGAATTCCAAATGATTTCCAACGTATGTTGCTACCGGGAATAATTGTTGTCTCAAAATTTTTCCTTCTATCTATCAATAAGTTTCTTACAATCAACAGTTTTTATACCAACATTTACCCATCACTCTTCAGTTGAAACTCTATCAACAAATAACAAATTTCCATTAACTGTATTTAACAGTATTACTTTTAAAAAAATTTGTATTGCATTAACGTTATTAAATATTCTGGTGTTATTATTATCAAAAAATTAGTTAATCTGGATATTGGTTGTAAGATTATGTTGGACCAACGTGTGAATATTTTCTAATAACCAAAAGTTGCCATACCAACATTACCCATCATTCTACCGAACAATTAAATATTACTATAAAACACATTTTAACAATTTTCTTTGAGTTACGAGGTGAAGGACCGGGTCTATGAAATCAGTAAATATTTTTTTAAATTTAATATAGTTGGGATACAGTGTAAATATAACGTTGGCCCAACGTACGTAAATCTGTTAATATCCAACATTTATCCAACATTCCTCCAACGATTAAAAAATATAAAAAACTGTATTTTAACAATGTTATTTTGTTAAATATTGTATTATATTAATGTCAGGGACTGTTTTGGCGTTATGTTCTTAAAATTCGTTTGGTTTGATATTGGTAGTAAAATAACGTAGGGCCAACATATTCGTATACACTAACAACCACCGGTTGTATTTCCAGCACCTTTCTATCATTCTATCAACGAATAGAAAATTTCCATTATCAATATTTTTGGCGTTTTTTTAGGATAAGTATGTTATTTTGTGTGTGTTATGAATATTTTATCACTACTATAACAAAATGCATTAAGTTGGTTTTCAGTTGGAAACTTGTTGGGCCAACGTAATTTTTATAGGAGTATCCCTACACAACCTATTTCCATCGTTTCCAACCAAAAGCCAACCGTTGGTTTAATGTATGGTTTCCAACACAACACATTTCCAACCTTTCCAACCAATTCCCAACCGTTGGCCCAACGTATGTTGCTACTGAGGATACGTCTGTGATTTGCCAATAAAACCCCAAGACAAGTGAAAGTTAAAACATTCTATCACAAACCATGAAGCAGAGGATCAGATGTGCACATAAGACAGTGAAACATATTGGTGAGAAAATCTTTTCGCCATATAATCGTGGCTCCAGTTATAAGTAACGAAACTTCTTATATTGAATCAGAACTGTACAGTATGTTCTTGTTTTGATGTCGACTCTAATTCCAATGTAATCACTCTCTCACATGCTTAAGTAGTTCTTTGGGCAGGCTGTATTAAGTACGTGCCGGCGACATTCATCAAAATTTTATCGTTTCATGTATGAACATTTAAGTTTAAGAACATATATTTAGTTAGTTTATACTGGTCAGGAAGTGAAAACAAGAATGAAACCAACAGTGCATAATAGTTTTTGTTATGTGAAACGAATTTATTTTCAAAGTTTAATATAATAATTTCCTAAAATAACAAAGCATGATGTTGATTATACGTAGGCTGCATTGAAAGAGTTTACACGTTTAAAAATATTTCAGAATGCTTCGTAGGCCCTAACTACAAAAACTTATAGCCTTGCTGTACTGTGATTTTTAGGCTAGAAGAATTATTAGGAAGAATAAATTTCATAACGAACCACTGATGTTTGCCTTTAAAATAAATGTAATGGCGACAACGGTAAACTGTAACAATCAAGAGACTTAGTATCCGCGAATTCATGTAGTACCCTATATTAAAACTGGATAACATTTCATAAAACTATTCATTCTTTGAAAGAGTTATTGATCACGCTGGAACGTGTAAGTTAATGCTGCATTACAGCACGCGCCACGTAAGTTGGCGGGAAGCGAGCTGGAATGTGTTGCATATAATATTACTACCGTTTAAAATTCGATTGGCTAATTTACATAGGCCGATTTCAATGCGGTATTTATTGGCTACTGGGTGTTTTGGAATCGGCCAGCTGCTTGAATTCTTTGAATATGCCCTTCACTCAGTAGCTGCCACTCGCCATCTAAGCTTAAGCGCAGTGTACACTTATTCTAAAAGATTCGTAATTCTTTTCTTTCATAATGAATAGATTTTCACTGCAGTAATAAAATATTGCGCTTAAAATTACAAATGTATTTAATCTACAATTCAATCGTTAGGCACTACTAATGTTATTAGAGTTATATCAGATATGAGACGTTACAGAGTCACCAAGCCACAAAATTTCGGCTCGTTCACAGTTCACAATTTTTTTAAAGTCCCAAGCGAAATCACTTCTCATACATTTCTCAGAATTTTCTTTAAGCATGAAGCGAATTATTAGAGGATCGTGTGTGCAAATAACCTTCTGCATTTTAGACACTTGTAAATTTAAAAAGTACTGTAGCTAACCAAAAACATACACAGTGAACAATATTTATCAACACAAATAAATATTACAAGGGTAGGGTTATTTAAAGAACTGGTGTTGCTCACTGTCGTCGATACAACAATAACGTGCATATTTTAAAATATATTAATTTTTAACTCTTTATGTTTTGTCTATAAGTACTGTGTTAATCATAATAACCAGCAGGTTAACGAAACGGTTTAGATATGAAACAGTAATTATAGTATCCTGAAAAATATCTGTTTCGTAAACTTGTAGTCAAAATTAAATTATCAAAGTCTTGTAAGTAGGTTTTTGTGTTTTTAATATATGTTAAGGATATCTCAGATTAAAGAAATGAGGTACCCAATAATTTTGTATTTTACTGTTGATTGAAATGTCGTGCAGCGGCAGAAATCTCCTTCATTTAGTACGATATCGTGAGTTCGGTCTGCATAGTCTCGTTTATACCGTTGTACGTTACATTTTGTATATGCCAGGCTCGGTTACACGATGTGAACAACTAGCCGATGCAGCAAGACACTGCGCACGCTGAGCTGACACTTAGGATAACTGTTTTGAACTCCATGTTTTATGATTCGTAGTAAAGAGTGCAAGGAAACATTTCCCATAATATACATCCTGTGGGTAAAATGGAAATTTTAGGAATGCTTGAACTTTTTCAGTACCTTACACACAGTTAAATACAACATTAATAAAAAAGTCGACTATTATTCTAGATCATCCTTTATAGTAAACTTCAGTATTTTTTGTTACATGTAGAAAAAATTGCATTTACTCAAGATGTTCACTTTTTTCTTCGGAGGGATAGACGTACATTAATAAGAGTAGATGGCACAAATTCACGATACTACAAGAGGCTAACAAATTTCCATAGTGAGTTCTATTATGTTAATTATCACTTGCCCTGTGATTATTCTATGATTTCCGTCAAATCTATTATTTTTAGGTAATGTTTGTATTCCCAGAAATAGGCAAATTGTTTGAGGTCCATCACCTAAACATAAGTTAAAGATTTTTCCAATTGTAAAAAACAAATACAATTAAAATGCAGCTGGATTTCTCCATCTGTACAACGCATTTCAAAACTAGACTATTTGAGGCTGTAGAAAATACCGAAAATATCCGAATGAGACAAGATGCACAGTTTTTAATAAACAAACTACACGGTCGACAGTTTTCATACAGCGACATTAGTGAGCAGACTGTGCCGTTCCTGAACACGTCCGGAGCCCAATAAATTCAACGATTTCTAATGAATAGCAAATAAAAGTAATCCAAATTTTGAGCATTACTTATGCCGATAGGGTAACGTGATTACTACGTGACTGTGTCATTTTCATCTGATGTTAGTTAAGCGTTTCATGCAAATGAAGACTCTTGCCAGAGGAGAGGGACTATTTCTGAGCAAAAAAAAAATAACCGTGCGTTAAATAAATATTTACGTGTTACATTATATGGATACACGAAACCAGTTTGTTTCACTGTCCTACGTTCATATTTGCAACTCTGATTCACGGTTGTTGGTAGAGACTTAAAAAAAACGCGTTTTATTTCAGGCAAGAGCAAGATTTTAACCAACTGTAGGTTTGTGTCTCCATCGCAATTGGCCCATAAATTGTTAGATTCCTCCAGGGTGGTGCTATGATAAAAAATGAAGAAGCAACTAATTTGAGACTCTATATTTTGGTATCACATGTGTTAGCCAATAACAGCTGCTGTATGCTAAATTAAACATATATTCTTGTAGGCTAGCCTGTAGGTTAGTGAATCCGCAAATCTTTACTGTCTTTAGTTATTAGCAGACAGAGGAAGTTTTCGCGATATGATTAGGGCCCGGTAGTTTTCGCGAAAGGATTTTTGCAGCACTTTGTTTCAGTTCCTTACGCGCGCACCTTCATCTCTGCTTTGTGTTCAGTGATTGGATGCCGTAACATACAACGTCTGAAGGTTAAACTCGCAAATCACAGACGTGATGTGTCGCAGTTATCCATGTACTGATTGGCACAGTCTAATGAATGATGACTCTGCACGAAAACACAGAGCTAATAAACATGAAGTTGAAATACAGGTGTGCGCGTAAATCATTGAAACAAAGCGATGCATAATGGACGACTTGAAAAGAGGCGGAGCTTCAGTCAGGTGTGGGAAACAATTCCTATCTCCATGGATACCGCAGCCGAACATAACCTTCATTTAGCTGTTTGGCTTCACATGTCTCAGATGAGATGTACGTCAAGAAAATTTATTATTTGTTTGGAATTTGCCGATTTTTCAGGTAAACATTAATCTTATGTATTTGCGTATCTTAATCATGAAATTGAAACTAATATTTTTTTACACTTGCGTGCAAATCTATGAATGCGCAACATTTTTGCTTTCTGCAATTACCAACTAATAAATCAGCATGTTTGTAAACAAACTTTGTTTCCCACAGTATTTCCCCTGCGGCGTGACGTCAGAGGGCGTTTACTTCAAGCCGTCCATTCTTTTCGCGAAAACTTCTTGTCTGAACACAGTTAGTGCGACACTACACGTCTGTGATTACCGAAGATATCCTCTAGACGCCGAGAGTTATATCATCCTATCCTTGACCACGAAGCAGAGCTGCAGGCGTGCACGTAAGGCATTGAAAGAAAGTGGTGCAAAAATACTTTCGCGAAATCTTGCGGCTATAGTCATTTGTAGAGTCATGAAAAATTCGCGTTTTCACTTGGGCACAAGCTACATTTCCATCGAATGAATGTTTGTGTCGCAACAGGCGGTGCGTATGCTTTTGTAGAGAGCAAGAAGTGTAGGGGATTTCTACGACCTAGGCAGTTGACAGAATATTTTTAAAGGAGGTGTGCAGAGTGCTTTTGGGGTGGAGGGAGTGAGGGGAAGAGTAGGAAAAAGTTCGGTGAAATGACGAAGTCGTAGAAGTGACCTTTTCCACTTCAGTTCACATATATTCTTGTAGGCTAGCCTACACCTCAGTGAACCCGCGAATTTTTCCGGTCTCTAGTGATTTGAAGTTTTAACTGTCACGGGTCATAGGGTTTTTTCTCGCAAAGCACAGACGTGTGGTGTCGCTATAACCTTATTGCGATTAGTACAGTCAAATGACAGACGTCATTTCACAAAGAAAAGCTGCCAATGTCTATGAAGCAAAACTGCAGATGTGCACGTGAGGCACAGAAACAAACTGAGGCCCTACTTATAATGCCAACATTTTCGGAAAAAAATTAATATAATCTGAGGGTCGTAGCTAAATATTATTTCTGTCAACATAGAAGACATATCCACCACCGTTAAAGAACTGCTGCAAGAACATGCAGTGCAAGTAGCCAAGTATTGTTCAAAAGATGTATATATGTTTGTAAATGTGTAAATATGCAGGCTTGTTTCTGAATCGAGAATATTATCATAAGTGTTAAAACAGACAATAGTGAGAGTAGGCCTAATGTTTTGTTTAAATATTTAATCGTATTTCGTACCCCATTGACTAAAACCATGTTACAGACTATCTTGTAATGAATAATAAGAACGTATTGCGTCCTCAAACATTATATTTTCCGTATGTTGGAATCTTAATGTTTAATATTTACACTAGTATGTTTATAACAACGTATTAAAAAATTAAATTAACGAGAAAAACCTAACTTGTTATCTAATAATGGTAACATTATCCTGAGCAGTACCTTTGTAAATGAAGCTTACGTTAAGGAACGTGGCAATATTTCGTATACCCAAAATGTTTTATTTCATGCGTTCAATGGCTTCAAAGAAATTACACTAGTAATACGTCAGCAATAGACGAAATCAGATCACAGATAAAAATACGTTAACTACTAAAGACAATATAAGCAGAAGAAAATAGTCCTTCCATAGTAAAGTTAACACATTTGAAATCAATCGTTGATAAACTGCACTGCCATATTTAATTAATTTTAACAAACACGTTAAAATGTTTGCTCCCAGAAAATATGGTAAACAAATTAAACATTTTAAAAAATAAATTTCAATTTTTAACATCTTACGTTGCGAAGATTTTTTTAAGCGCTAATTTTACAAAGTATGGCTTAAATAACGATCTTTAACTAGTTTGGCTACGAAGACAGTTAAAAATTATGTTTCTTAAGACTGTTAAGCAAAAATTTAGTATGTTCAAAGCATGAATGGTAAAACATTTATAATTGTTTATAATGATGCTATAATCAGTGTTATATGTGCAATAACACCTGTTTATTTATTAGGGATTTGTCGTAGGATTGCGTTTGCGGACGCAATAGTATAGCTGAAGAGAAGATATTATACTATATCCTATCGTAGTAAAGTTCTATGTGAGTTAAATACAAGTATTTAGTTATTATTATGCATCATGTTATATATTAAACTGTCAGCACTATATAGGAATCTACCTCGACAGAATGACAGTACAAAAACGTAGTTTGTATGAGTTTATTTTCCTCTGCGTGGCAAGTTGTAAAATAGTCACGATAATTTTACATTTGAGATTTTATTGTTATTCATTAAGGATACATTGGTATGTTAAGTCATACTGTTTCCATTTCCACACACGAGGCAAGTAACTGAACAAAAATATTGGAAATAAAGAAATATCTTTATATAATGCAGCACAGTCCAAATCGAGTCAAGAACGACCATTTTAATGCTTTGGACAAATAATGTCACAATTCAGAGATTTTGCAGCGTAGACACGTTATGAACATAAATGATACTTCAGAAGAGACAGAAAATAGGCTACACATCAACGAAATTATGAAGATGAAAACATATTTCTTTGCTGAAGAATAACGACAACGAACAAAATATAACAATGACAAAAACAGCAACGAATTAATCCAACAAAAAATAAACATCAGAAATAATGATCGGAAATCACGAAACAATTTCTTTTTGCATTTTACTAACTGTATGCACACTACAAATCACTTGCTAGTGATCGCATTGAAATAGTTTTTTACCATGAAAATGCGTTTAAGTAAAAGAACAATTATTTTGTACGATTTGGGTGACATAATTAATAATTTTACCTTAAATAATTTAGGGGTGTAGTCAGCGCTATTCTGGAAACATTTTTACTCTATGCTCTCTCTTTACGTGCCAAAATATGGTGGTGCTCAATGTCAAATCAAGAAAAACTTTGTTTTCTACGTTTATTCAAGCCAAATTTTCCCAAAACCAAATTGTTCTTGAAAGAAAGTGTCTTTCCCAAACATTTAATATTTTTCTTATGCTTTTGCTGCTGAATCTGAGCTCGAATTCAACGTTAAATCCTCAGCAACACTTGTCTGCACAAAAATTTAGCTCAATTGAACACTATTCCAAATAAATATTTATTGAAATTTAATACACAGATGTATTAAAACATTCATGCGAGCTACAAATAGGGTTGGGCTGAGTAGGTTATGGTAGTAGAAACAACGAAGGTAGAAATCGTATGCAGTGCATTAAAAATATTTTTATTAAAAACCAGTTACGTGCAAATATCCACAGATAAAACGTATTGACAAATAACAATTCAATTTAAAAATAAAAATAATAACTTTATTCTCTCCAAAGTTGAATTTTGCAGACATATTTAATCTATAGTTAAAATTAGCAATACTGTCATAAACATACTCACTTATGCAGCATAAATTTTAACAAACATGTTACTTTCATTTGAAAACACTGTTTACATCATATTCTGCATTAACATTTAAAGAGTTCGTATTGTTACTATTGTGCGCAGCAGCGCTGTGATTAAAGATTCATATGTTTGTAATGGTTACAGAACATTTATGGTGAACTTACAAACAATGTTGCAACTCATAGATCTGTACCACGAGTTTACCATAAATATACTACCAAGAAGTCTTGCAGAACCCTTAAAAACCTTTCATACTGGTTGCTATGGGTTGGCACTTCATGTAAAAACACAATGTTAGTTGCTGTTTCGCGTGGTATGCGTATTAAGTCAATTGTTCCGATCATCTGTGGACCATTCGCATGCATCCAAAGCCAGTTTATGTACTACACTGAGGAAAGATTTGTTCCCACAAAACAATATATATATATATATATATATATATATATATGGATATTTAGTAAACAAACCAAAATGACTTTCTAAAAAATTATTTATGCCAAACAAAGATTTTGTTTGTACACTACGTCAATCACATATATTGTACAATTAAACACATTGTAACAGTTTGTCGACAAAGTAATCAGTTTATTTTCACTTGACACATTTTGAGGACTCGGTTTGTTGCGTGGACAAAGATTTGGTTGGCGTAAAAACACCGCTTGTTTCATTTCGGCCACCGAAAGTTAATTTTTGTTGAACGAAGTTGGTTATTCGCAGTCAAAATTACCCGTGCTAAGCGTTGTTAAATTACAGTGATAATACGAAAATAGTTTATAAAGTAAAGATAGAACTTTTATAAGAATTGGGATTCTGTTTTCATAAGTAAACTAATCGTATCTTCCGTTCGCATTTGCAGTTTGTTTCTTTAGGCCCTGTAGTGTTTCGTGACTAGGTTAACTTCCTCTTGTAGTTTCCTTTTTTTTGTATTACCTAAAGTAAGCACAAGCTACCGGTATTTTTAATTTTAAAATTCGTCAACTTAGGCTATTTGCAATATAAATAAGTACACTGACTGTTCGGGCTAACTTGTCTTCATATGCAGCATTCCTAGCCCAACGTAGTGAATACGTCTATAACTTGATGAATATAATATGGCAGAACGAGGGTATTATATTCAAAGGATTCTACCCTATATTGAAATATTGTTAACCCAGAAGGATAGGACTCTCGACTTGTTCAGTACCTAACCAAGAATGTAAAAATAATTTGGCTATCTGATATTCTTGTTTAGCGTGTAAGCAATAGAGCCATTGGTTTTACAATTTCCAATAGTAAAATGTTACATATCTTGAACACCAACTCAACATAGACGAATTCTAAACCACAGTAACTCGCGGACAACATTATTTCTATAGGTTTACGAATTTCTAATTTAAAATAACTTCACATTTGATAACAATGCACACTCAGAAATGGTTATGAATTAATGGAAATTCCAAGTTATGAGATGCCTAGAGGATAATTATGGACTATAATAAATAGAGCTACGATTTTGTCACGAAAAGATTTTTGCCCCACTTTGTTTCAGTGACTCACGTGCACATCGGTAGTTCTGTTTCAAGGTCATTGGCAGCGTGTCTTTGTTCAGACACGTTTCTCATTTGACTGCACCAATCAGAATTAGATTATTGTGAGTCTGTACGTCTTTAATTTGCCAAGGCCAGTGAGAGTAAAATCATCCAACCACAGACGATGTAGCAGAGCTGCTGGTGTGCACATGACGCATCGAAACCAAATGTTGCAAAAATCTTTTCGCCGTAAAACCGTGGCTCTAATAATAAAATATAAATTTCCTATTAATAACTCCGATATTTAACTAATTTGTGTCATACTTATCCATTACAAAATAATCTTCAAAATTAATATTATTGCATTGACAGAAATTGTGTTTGGATATAATAATGATTTCATGTCTCCATCATTTACATTAAAACCATTTTCACACATTTAAAAAAAAATTTGTCCCGCTGAAGTACACAAAAAAATAAATAATGTATTCAGACAGAATTTGGCTTGTATATAATTAAATCAGCTCAAGCATTAAATAACATTAAAAGTTATGTTGTGCATACATGAAAAATGCTTGAACTGATGAAAATCGTGTTTGCATCAAAATTACCTTGAAATACATGAATTTTACGTAAGGAAATGCCATTAATCGTGAAAAAACAATAACACATGGCTGTAGAGTTGCATATAGAACTTGTATAACTACATATTAGTTTTAGAATGACTACGTTTATAAAATTAAAGACGTTAACGTAGAATATAATGCCGATCCTCATAAAAACCGATTTTAATATTTCATAAGTCTAAGTTTTACATTATTTTCCAAAAATACTTAACTTATAAAAATTTTAATACATTCTCATAAAACGAAGTTAAAAAACACATAGTGTTTTACATAAGTAGGATTATATATAATCATATTTCACTTAAACCCTGATCAGTAGAGCCACGATTTTATGGTGAAAAAATTTTTGCAACATTTGGTTTCGATGCGTCATGTGCACATCTACAGGTCTGCTACATCACCCGTAATTGGATAATTTTACTCTCACTTGCCTTGGCAAATTACAGACGTAAGGAGTCACAACAATCTTATTCTGATTGGTGAAGTCAAATGAGAAACATGTCTGAACAAAGACACGCTGCCAATAACCTTGAATCAAAGCTGCCGATGTGCACGAGAGACACTGAAACAAAGTGGGGCAAAAATCTTTTCGCGACAAAATCGTGGCCCTACTGATCAGATATTAAATAAAAGTAAAACACTTTGTCGTGCAACTATTACAGAAGCATGAATTAAAATAAATTGTTATTGGACCAAAATTTGCTTTAAAATCATCAAGTATGAAAAAACAACGCCCAAACCATACATAAAACAATAAAAATTCTAAGTGAAATTGTGTACAGAGCTTGTATTACTACAAATTGTGACGAGAGAGAGAGAGAGAGAAATTGTGTTATGTACTAACTTGTAAACTTTTTTATTCCTTTTAATTTTATAACACATTTTTAAGGAATGGAATCGTATTGCAAGATTATATTTTCTTGACATCTCAAGGTAATTTTTTAGTTTTAGCATTACTTTTGAGTCATCTCTCTTTGAAATTTTGTTAAAATTACATAAGAGTGTTGTGTGTGGTTTATCATAGTGTATGTTTGCTTTTAAAAATTTGACAGTGTTTTTACTTTTGGAATATGGTTTTGCACAGGTGACACAGATTTAGGTAGACCAAAATATGATTGAGTGAAACATACAATTTGGTTGAATCGACACAATATTTATTGTTTGTGTTAACTAGGCTATGATATAGTTTATATAACAAAATATTAGGGTTGATTTTAAAAAATATTCTGTGATGCCAACCAAATATTGTTTGATTGAAACAAACCGAAGTAAAAAAAGAACTATTTACAGCAGTAATATATTAAACTGACTACACATAACTACATTTTTCTCATTGTAGAACATTTTTAGCTAAAAGTTGTTTCTTAGACTTAACTCTGAGTACGTATACAACCATAAACCTAGTTATTTGCTACATTTATAATGGGTTGTCATCAACTTATTTTACTTTTTTTTACAAATATTTCTTTCACAGTTTTCATTCATGGTTAGTGACATAGCTGGAGTTTATATATAAATTTTTTTCTAATCCGATTTTAAAATGTACAGGCTCCATTTTATAACATTTATGCAAATATAATATTATAAAACTTTGGACCACCTGATGGGTAGAGGTAGACGTTACCGTTCAAATAATTTTGTATATTAGCGAGCTCTTACGTTCGTTTTTTTAACAGGGCTCAGTTTGATATTTAAAAAAATGTATCTACATTGTAATCAGTAGCCTATAGTGGGACGATGTGCAAAGAACAACATAACTGCAAAATATTTTGACGTTATGTAAAATTATAAGTGACTATATCATTAACATAGAATGTGCAAAGCAAGAATAAAGTAGCGATATTTTCTTACATAGTTTACTGACAAATATAAAACCTGCTCCTGAAACACTGTTGCTAACAATGGTTCCAAAATAGAAAACTGGACGTCACGATTAGTGGGAAGTATTCTCGCTATTATTTGAATTATTCGCCTATGAAAATTATACAGGACAAATTATACCCATTATTACTCAATTTTCACTGTTATAAAAATTTGCTACGTGTTGACCAAATGTCTTTCCTTGCAAATGCATTAGCTCATAACTTGTAGTTTAACAGGCTTCTGACTAATCGATAGAGCCACGATTTTGTCGCGAAAAGATTTTTGCCCCACTTTGTTTCAGTGTCTCCTGTGCACATCGGCAGTTCTGTTTCAAGGTTATTGGCAGCGTGTCTTTGCTCAGACATGTTTCTCATTTGACTGCACCAATCAGAATAAGATTATTGTGAGTCTGTACGTCCATAATTTGACAAAGCCAGTGTGAGTAAAATAATCCAATCATAGACGATATAGCAGAGCTGCAGGTGTGCACATGACGCATTGAAACCAAATGTTGCAAAAATCTTTTCGCCATAAAATCGGGGCTCTACCAATAGAATAATTATATTCCTCAAAAATATTTCAAAATACACCAATATAAATAACTAGAGCCACGATGTAGATAGGAATAAATAAATGACATGTCTGCTGAACCCAATTTAACTAAATAATGATGCTGTAAATTATGCGAAAAGAACTTCTAAATTGAATTTTTCATAATGCTTGAAAATGTGTGTTTTCAGCCTGCGCCTTGATTTTTCTTGTTTAAGAGTCGTAAAGTCTGAAGCAAATTATTAGAGATGATGGTATATCGCGAAAATGTTTTGTGCCAAGATAGCCTTGAAAACACTGACACAACGTAGCTGTCTGCAGACATCAAATATTACAATATCGGGATTCTTATTGGCTCAGTCAAATAGGGCAACAGCTCCACGTACAAGCTAAAGCCAGTAATCTTCTGGTAAGCTGGACGTGTATTGAAATCCAT
>PNEQ01115220.1:119236-139217 GCA_003012365.1 Medauroidea extradentata | reverse complement strand
ACGCGATAAACCATCATCTCTACCAATTATGTTATACACGTTACATTAAAATATTGATGCAGAAAGTATAAGCAACTCGCATGCAGAAATTAAAGAACGTTTTTAAAAAAATAAGTGCCCAGTAATACCCACTTTAGTTTGGACAAGTGTGCTCTTATAAGGGATTCGTAATTTTATTATTTTTCATGTTTAGAATTTTATGTAGAGACGCCACTTTTCGCGAAAGGATGTTTGCCCCACTTGGCTTCAGTGCCTAATATCCCACCTGCAACTCTGCTCCGTGGTCATTTATTGGATGTTTTTATCTCTCGCCGTCTTGTGGTTTAACCTGCTAATCACATACGTGTGGTGTCTCACTGGCCTTGTTCTCACTGTCGCAACGAAGTATGTGACACCTGTACACAAAGCCACACTGCCAATAACCACGAAGAACATCTGCAGGTGTGCACATAAAGCGTGGAAACAAAGTGGGACAAAAAGCTTTCCGCGAAAATCAGGGGTCACTAATAATAAGCCATTGGCTGGTTTTGAAATGAATTTCCTCGTAAAAATATGTAACAAACGTGTAAATATATGTGATGTATCACAAGGATTTATTTCATACTAAATAACATTTTTTTATGTAAACACGATTACTAGAACCCACGATTTTTAGTGAAAAGAATTCTGCAACAATTTGTTTCGATGCCTCATGTGCACATATGCAGGTGTGCTTCGTGGTCAGCGATTGGCTGTTGTAAATTCTCAGCGTCTCGGGGTTTTACCCGCAAATCATAGACGTGTGGTGTCGCAGTAACCTTGTCCCTGCTGGCACTAGTCAAATGAGCCACGCCTACATTCTGCCAATACTCAAGCAGAGCTGCAATTTGTGCACACAAGGTATTGAAACAAATTGTTGCAGAATTCTTTTCACCAAAAATCGTGGGCTCTAACGATTACTCATATTTGAGCAAAACCGCAAACCAAGGTTACTGTGACTTTTGAGATGTTTATTTAATAAGGATTCCAGTTTTAACTGACTCAATAATTGTAACATTTTAGGCACTAGGCTTTAGTTTATTTTACTAAATGACTAAAATACTAATTCATTCAGCGGATCACTGCCATCCCAATTTACGGTGCACATAATTTTTCCCTAAATTAAAAGATATTTTACCTGTTTTGTTTCAAACCGCTAAGTTACATTCTTATGTAAGTTTTAAATTATTTTCATTTAACTTACTTCATGTAACACGTGGTTTCGTCAAATAATTTTGTATTTGGAAAAATATAACTAAAATTAATTAATATGTTTACAGGAACACTTGGTAATGCTGGAAGATTTTATTGGCTTGTGGGTTTTTTTTTTTCGTGGAGAACCCGTTTTCTCCTCATCTCCTACCAGGGGCTGTTCTATAATCATCTAACATCATTCATGAGCAGCGCTAGAAATTTCTGTTATAAACGCTGATTAAAATATATACACTCGCTAAAGAAACACAATGTATTTCGTCAGTAGAAACTGTTTTAGATACATTATTTTATGAAATAAAGAACATGAACAGACCTGGTCGTACTTACAACATACCCAGTCACATAAAAATTAATTTAAGGTTTTGAAACCTCGGATTGAAGCCGAAAATGCAATGATTATGAATAAATTTTCAGTTATAATCAAGAGAGATTTGTTTGTTGTTAGATAGGTAATGGTACGTTACGTAAATAATTGCTATTTATATATACATTCTGTAACACAAGGAAATTAATTTTCTGTGAAACTGTAATTTTTAGTAACATGATACACTATAACTTTAAAAAAGTGTATGCGTATTTAACAAATATTTTTAATAAGTTACTTTTAAACGTAATGTAATTATGTGCAAATTTACAGTTACAAGACAAAAAATATATAACTAGGGGCATGATCGTTTCGTGTATTGATTCTAGGTCAGGTTGAACGTCAACAACGTATACTTCTCTGTCATGCACTCTAAAAATTAGTTTGTAAATTTACCAGAGGTGCATATACAAGCGCTAAGAAAGTAGGTATGGTAGAATTGCTTGCCACACATCCATGGTAGCTCTCTTAAAGCTGTTTATAAAACAGTCAAATATATACTGACGTTACCAGACATATATTGTAACAACTGTAAAAGTTTGCATATTTACAAGACGGAAGTATGGTAACTGTCCCAAACTGCGTCTGGGATAATAACTTCCTAAACATTTTAGAAAGTTTTTTTACAGTGTATGTATGTGATCGGACAACAGTAGTTTTGATACACATTTGACGACGGCAAACCAGTAATAAATAAGGAAAGTACTCGTGGTGATATCACGTGGTACCCGCATGCACGGTTAGAAACCATTGAACACTCTACAATGCCCAGTTCGTGTATAGGACTGAGAATTCTAGGCTGCTACCAGATGAATACGCGACATAATTGTGCCTCCGTTTATAAAGCAAGATTGTGGTATGTGGTTGGACTTTAACCACAAATGATATATGCTGTCGGTGAGCACAGTTTAATTTCCAAAGTAACGACCCTCGGTGGCATAAACTTGACGAAATAAGAAATCACGTGCGTGCAGCCTGTAAACAATACGTGTAACCTCTTAGGTGAAATTAATTTCGGGAGTAATCTAATGGTTTGCACATATGGTACATTTTGAACGTTTGGCGTACGTACATCCACAACCGTTACACGATGTCAAGAACTACAAACGGTCCGATGTCGTGCTTCATGTGTACGCTCAAACAACAATACGTAAACATATATCCGTGACACCCATGGTAAAATGAGTTGTAGCCGTCTATATTCAACGCAACATCACTCCGTTACGACTTATAATAATGCGACTGTCATACAGGTTATTCCTACAAAAAACAGTGCATTTATTAAACCTAATTCAAATAAATTTAATGAATTAACTGGAAATATTTATTCCTAAAAAAAATAGTGTATTTATTAAATTAAAACAAAATTAATTTTATGAAATGACTTGAAGTATAAATAAATTTTGCGTTATGTTTTACGTAAAAGAAGAGTAAAATAAAGAAATTTAAAGAGCACATATATGTGTATAGTAATATATTCTATAAAGTAAGGAAATTTAAAGTTGTCACTATTTTACGAGGAAAAATGTTTACATTTTAAAGTAAACTGCGAAGAGAAACCAGTTATTTTCATGATGTGCATGAAATACGAGGTTCACTAAATGAAACGTTCAAATGGTGATTTTAATGGTTGTATATTTACAACACATATAACTGAATTGATAATATTGTAGAAGTTGATTTTTGATAAAAAATACCAACATTACCAAGATACGAGTGTTTTAACAAAAGTCTGTGTTTAAATTTTGAAAAATTTAAATACCATAGAAGTGCTGTGTTTAATTAAATAAACCATTGTTAAAGGCACGAGTATTTCGCGTATTCATCTGGCAACAGCCTAGACTTCTCAGTTATATACGTGTACCGACTGAAGCCGAATATCCGTTGGCTTCTAACAGTACAAACGTGCAGCACATGATATCCCCACGACTTGATTCCTTATTTATAACTGGCTTGAAGTCGTCAAATGTTTGTTAAAAAACCGCTCACGTCTAATCACAGAAGGAGGAGTGAAGTATACGTTATTGACGTTCAACCTGACTTAGAATCAATACGCGAAATAATCGTGCCTTAACCATTGTCAATATTTTCATACAATTAATACAAAATAGATGTTGATAGTTAATTCGAATGTATAATACACTGTCATTACAACATTCCTTATACGAACATGGTTTAGAATGGGTTTTGTGCAGCGAAATTTAAAAAAAAATAATTGAATTAATTAATTTTCGGTTTGCTTAAGTGTCATAGCCGAATTCATAGTAAATTTATCGTCCATATGTTTGAGGAGACGAAATTTAAATTGTTAAATTTTCTTTTATTCACTATCACTTAAAAATATATTCTTACCCTGATTTGTCGCGGTCGGAGGTACTTATTGTCTTATACCACTCAATAAATAGTAGATCATTAACTGTAGCCAAAAATCTAAATAATTTGTATAACAATATCACTCTGCAAACATTAATTAACACTGAACGTTGCACCCCTAGATTTTTACAAGATTTAGGACTGTTGAAGTACTCTACCTAAGAAAGAAGGCCACGTATTACAAATAGTTACGTAATGGATAGTTGAATTGAATGATTTTATTTTACGTTAATAAATATTTTACTGTTGGCACGATGGGAATAGCCATTGAATAACGTGAATCTGGAGAAAGTTTTTTTAAATGTTTACGGTGAGTAAGGAATAACATCTTGCGTTTTGGGCGTCAACGAGGTAGGGGGGCATATATTTATAATCCACAAACTAAAAAACGTATACTGCAATAAATGCCTTTTTATTTTGAACATACGTTGATTTGGCGGCAATAGCAGGACAATGAAAATGAGAAAAGTGCATATCCCCGATACAACCCACCGGTCAACAGCAAGTTCCACAGAGCTACTCATATGAGAAAAATCATGGACTGAACCCTCCGGGGATCGAAACCTGGTTGCTTACGTGATAGGCGAGATATCTGACCCTTCAACCACTGCGGACACTATATCAGCAGAAATATTCGTCACAAATTAAGAATAATTGCATTTTAGTTTCTTTCTGGGTTTGGCGGTTTGCTTTCATTGTCGACAAAACATATTTTACTTCCGTGTGATAATGTATAGTATACAGAGTAAAACGCGCTGTTGTTTATTAATCTTGGTTTGTGTCGCCGTATAGTTATGCTACATTTCGTATAACTTCAGTAAAATTTGACAGTTTTGAAGCAATACAAGATAAATTTCAATAAACATACGGTGCAATATGCATCTTCGTATCATAAAACTAAAAATGTTGACCTACATTAAATTCAACGTGCACAACAAATGAAATATAAGCACCGATAGATGCTTACGCTTATGAAAATGCTTGCCTTGCCAGTTCATATACAAAAACAAATACCTTAACACACAAAATAAACAACAACACTAGTAACAGTATCAATTAAATTCGATAAAAGTCAGTGTCGAAATGAATTGATACTGTAACTAGTTTTGTTATTTATTTTGTGTGTTATGTTTTTGTATATGAACTGGCAAGGTTAGCATTTTTCTATTGTTGTTATGCTTATAAAATATGTACATTTTTAAATGTGAACTAATTTCACTCTGTAATCACTCAGTAAATAAAGTAATTTTATTTTCATGTTAAACTTGAACAACAACCTAGGGCATAGGTCTACTACAGAACAGTCTATAAATTTTTTGAAAAGATTTATTGCTTATTTGTTAAAGGAAGCTCTATAAGTCGTCTTCATATTATTTATCAACAATTTTTTCGGCTGTATTTCGTTTACACGTACCAATTTATGAGAAAATTTAGTATACCTTGTACTTCTCGTCGGAATATCGATCCATGAATAGTGCAAGTTTTTATAATCGTGTTAAATGTTTTGCGTCATTTTTATCATCTTGACAGAAATATATCGGTGCAAATAAAAAACTACTATCTTGTGCGTACATATTTGCAATACTTTGGTTCACAAGTAAGCAGACTCGTTGAACTACTGTTTATTTGTGTTGGTTAGTAATTATTCTTTAATTATGAATATTTGTCAAATAGGCCGAACTTACATCTGTAAAAAAAACTTCCTCAAATGTTTAGGAAGTTATTATCCCAGACGCAGTATGGGACAGTTACCATACTTCCGTCTTGTAAATATGCAAACCTTTACAACTGTTACAATACCAGACTGGTAACTTCAGTATACATTTGACTGTTTCATAAAAAGGTTTAGGTGTGTTACCATGGATGTCTGGGAAACAATTCTACCATACCTACTTTCTTAGCGATACTATACGCACGTCTGGTAAATTTACAAACTATTTTTTAGAGTGAAGAACAGTCATTGATGATAATAATATGATAATAGAGACCTATATTTATTTTTAAGAAGTCTGCATCAGCTTATTTCAGTGCCTTATGTGCACACCTGCAGCTATGTTTCATGATCAGTGATTGGATGTTTTCATCTCTTGTGTAGGGACCCCTGATTTTCACGAAAAGAATTTTGCCCCACTTTGTTTCAGTGCCTTACGCGCACATCTTCAGTTCTACTTCATGGTTATTTGCAGCTTGTATTTGTGAATTTATGTCTCTCATTTGACTTCGCCAATCACAATAACGTTACAACAACTTCACAAGCCTGTAATTTGCCAGTAAAACCCCAAAACACGTCACAGCTAAGACGTCCAATCACTGACTACTCATGTGTCATAACGTTTTACTGCAAATCGCAGACGTATGTTCTCACGATAACCTTATTATGATTGATACAGTCGAATGAAAAATGTTTTTTTATAAAGACACGCTGCCACTAACAATGAAGCCAAAGTGCACATGTGCACGCAGGGCATTGAGATCAGTTTATGCAGAAATCCTTCAGAGCGTGTAGGGATGATACCAGAGAGAGGGAGGCATCACACTCAAAGAGCAGACTTCTGATTGGGCGTCCTTAGACGTTGCGAACCCTAAGAAATTACATGAAATATAGATATATAATGGAGCAGCGACGGAACGTGAAGTACGGATATAACGGTAATAAGCTGAGATAACATTTTGGCCATTGTAAGCTGCACACGAAAAATCCGGGACCGACCCCGCTGGGAATTGAGCCAGATCGCCATTACAGAAGGCGAGTGCCTAACCGCTGAGGCAACCACATCCCAGAATAACTTATAAGCAACACATATTAAATAAATGTTTGATAAGAATTTCTTTGGTTTTCAAAACAAACATGTCTTTTCACGGGTATAATAATTGACGGTCATGAGATTAGCATGTTTTAAGAGTTACATATATGTTCACAATTAATCACACCATGCGGTATTGAAAGGACTGAATTCGAAACGTGCGCACATCACATTCTCAAGTGATTACGCAATGGTCGAAATTTTTAAAGAAATTAGTTTCATCGAAGGCAAGCCACGTAGTGGTGACTATAAGTTGTTTCACGGACGAACACTAAATTGGCCTTCTTTTCTCCTAAATTTGCACAAAATCCAGCAAAATGGCTTTGATGAATGTCTGCTGAAACGAGTGTCTACACAGAGCAGCAGCCACGGGATTTCACGGGCACATTAATGTCAGTCGTATAAACACCAATTCCATCAGAAGTGAGAGTGGCATGTCCTGAACACATTTTATGATTTTGCGTCATTTCGTGCATAACTCCATGCAGTATGTACGAACATTTTTATGCTTGTGTTGAATATGTTACAATTGGCAAAACATCCGTTACAGGTATGAAAACAATCGTGTCGATTATTTCAGTAAATGGGTAGGTTTACTTAAACCTCATAGTTTGGTTCGGGATTCAAACGTGTCGTAACTTAGGCCGATTCTTCTTGCAGACTACCGTGACACTTGAAACAATGATTATATGTTTATAAATATTCAGCGCGCTTGTTAGATACATGCATTTCGGGCCTCCTAAACTGGTTAAAAACAGCTTTTTAGATGGCTGTAACTCCGAAAATACCACTTGAATTTGTTAAGGGCAACGCGAGATGCATGCGCCTGCGTGGGTCTTAACATCATACTATCCTTAAATAAAATTTTACCTCACCGCCTGAAGTCTAATTGAAAAAAAGACTAACAAAGACCTTGCGTGCTAGTTTGGCGCGCTGTGAATAGAGACAGTATACTTCCTGCCGTGCGTGGAACTGTAGCTTTCATAGCTCCGCTGTTCCCCCGTGTAAATCGTGGATATTTGAAACCAGTGAAGACTTCTCTTATAGGATGTATTTGAGTAACGTTTAGATTATATGTTTTTGTTTTGTTGTTTCTACTAATTATTGTTTTTAAACAGTTAAAAATTAATTTTTGAAACTTATGGCCTGTATTATTATCTATTCCTGTATGTTCTGTCATGATCTCCGCCATGTAACGGGTACGATAACTTTTTAAATAAGTAGATTATTTCCCTGGTTGTGATAATATTTTTCTGGTGTTCTAGCACACTGGGTCATTACCGTATGTTTTATCAGATGGCAGGGGACCAGACCAGTTACCAAACCCGGTTCCTTCTGTATGTGTGTCCAATGGGTTGTCATTGCGCTACAATGTAGCATATTATCAAGAGTGAAGTTGGTGAAACGTTTTGTATGCGGTACGCTTAGTACCTCCAAGAAATTATCGCTGATTATTATATACATACAAAATTGTGCTTTATTACCACCGTCAAGAAGTCTTAACGTTGAGAGTCACAAACGACCCTGTCACATTCCAACTTCGTCTTCATTCACAGCCTACCAAGCAAGGAAGTGCAACGGTAATACGTCGTATCCGCATTTGAGAGGACCCGGGTTCGATCCCCGGCTCCGGCCATCCTGATTGCAATTTTCCATTGTTTCCCGAAATTGCTTCAGTATATTGCTGGGATCGTTCGTTACCAAAGGCCATGGCTGGCTCCTCTCACAACTCCCGTGGCGCAACGAGAACTCGTTGGACTTGCATTCGGGAGGACCAGGTTCTATCCCCGGCTCTTACCGTCCTCTTTTGGTTTTCAATGTTTTCCCGACATCGCTCCTGTCGAATTGTGGTGTGGTTCCTTATTTCTTAACAAAGGTCATGGCTGACCGTCAGTTTACTAAGTTTCGTGTCACCTTCCCTAATGACCTCGCTGTCGACGAGACATAAAGCCCACTTACCTTACCTTCATTCACAGTCGCTCTTGTATCAGAAAACCAACAAGCAGGGCTTACAAGACCTTGCTGTGCGGAGTAGGCAAAAACGATGGAAGTATTGCTTGCTTCTACATCATTATCTATTGTTTCATAATCTACTGTAGTGTACAACAATTGAGCTATGTCAAATAATCGGACGCTTGTATGACAAGAAAAATTAAATATAAAAAAATAATAATTTGTGTATTACCTCTTAGTTCCCAAACGGAATTTAATTTAAGTATTCACAGAAATAATAATTTAGCTTGATATTTAAACGTATGTGTAGTTTTCTGTAACGAGTTCGAATTTATTCGCATATTAAAATATTTATGTCATCTTCTGATTTTTAGTAATTAAAGTAATAAATTATTGGCGCTCTTTACTATCTATGTGTGTAAACACTTTATTATATAAATGTCAGTTTGCTAATAGAACCGTTTCATTGTGTTCTACGTAATTATACACACTATTTGCAGTGTACAATTTTTTTTTGGATTAAATAAAAGACAATTCTTGTATTTTTACACGCTTTTGAAAATGTACAAATATATTTTTTGTAAAATTATTTGTTTGAAAAGTTACAAGGAATTTTTGTTTGTAAAATTTATAGTCTACCAAAACCATAAATTCGTCGGGAAGATCATAGTTTTACACAATTACATCCTCTGGGAATCATTTTTCTGAAATGAAATTAATATTCAATTGCGTTTGCGTGCTTCAAAATTGAAATAAGTGTTATCACTGAGCTATACATGGGATGTGTACAATAAGAAATACCAACTATTATGAAATGTAAATCAACGTAGCATAGGTGTAAGCTGCAGGGTGTCTAAGCATGACGATGGGGGTTCGAATCTGTGTGTTTCCACGAAGGTTTTCTTTTTCAAGATAATGAGAAACAAAATTTATTTTTCAGAAGTTATGATTCTATAAAGATACTATTATTTCTAGCAAGAAATTACCTGCATAAAAGTCGAGCTACCTTTCCTCAGTGTGTTTGCAAATTAACCCAAAAAGTTCAAAATGATAATTTTAATCTAAAAATTAGAAATTACGTTTCTATTTATTCATGTCGTGCTAGCATATAACATTGTGGGTCTCCTACAAGGTCTTGTAATTTTGAAGTGTAGGTAAGAAATTTTCTAAAATTAAATTTGCATTCTATTGGTCCAGAAATTCTCGAAACACATGTTAAAAATTGTGTATTCCTGTCGTGAATTGTTCGAATTTAGGGACGCGCATAAACATCATATAACAAATGGCATTTAAAATCCATCCTACAAACGATTTAGCACATAACATAGCACATGCTCAACACGGGACACAAGCACAGCACGGAACTGCAACCGAAAATAAAATAGCATTCGCAGTGATGTTGCGGAATATTACAAAGCAAACATTTACGGAAATGAAGGAAAATACTGTCGGGGATGTGTAACGTTTGAGTGATGGTAGCCTTTGCTGAGGAATAAAATATCAACAGCTTCATATTTGTTTTTCGCAGAGCAGTAGGGTTAAACGCTAAACGTTTACAAAAAGTAACCAGCGTAACAGTAAGTTTTCTTGTTTACAGGATTAGGTCCAGTTGATCACCACAGGTTAGACAGGTTGTAATAGAATGCAAGTAAGTAATTAATTTAGTTCACTTATTGGATGCTTACAAACTTCATTCGGGTCAAATTTTAAATGCCCCCGGTTGAAATTTTACTCTACCCAGATTTACCAACTGATTTTTGTAAATGCATGTGGATTACGAAAATATAAGTATTAGCTTAACTTATACTACATGCATTTGTAGCAAATTTGTGTAATGAGAAGTAAATTTTAACAATTAATCACAATTCGCGCACGCATACACTTAATGTTTTTTACAAATTTTATATGAAAAAGATTCCAACGGGTATTTCTATTTACTTACAAAGTGTGCACACCTATAGTCAAATAAGTTTCACTTCTAAAAATTAGTTTTGTACTTGACCTCGGTGGTTATCAAGATCTCATTGGCTAAGCACAGTGCACGAAGCACACGCACAGAAATTTTCAGATATTGGTCAACTTTTTGTGAGTTGATTCTGTGCTATTTTTCTGTGCCTGTACTGTGCGATAATGTAGGTTCTGCCACTCCGAAACTTGTATTTTATTGTCTGTTGTTGGCTAGCCTTAAGTCACGTAACCTTATACCTGCTAATTGTGTATCGAAATTCATAACGTTTAGGAAATTAATTCTAAACATTTATCTTAGAGTTAAAAATATCCAAGGCCCACCATTTTAAAAGTAAGTGCAGTATGAACACAGTACATAAAACTCGTCACTCTACTAAGTAGGCTACTTCATGTCTATCGAGTTTGGCCAAATTCGTTTACATGATTCCGTTTCAGATATCATATGTGATCAGGAAGTGTTGAAATGTCCTTACAACGCATTAATAATGTACAAAAAAATAAGGCTCATTTGTAAGTCTTCTGGGTGTACCGAATTTGATTTATTTCTGAGAAACGGTTTTTGAAATGTCACGTGCGTTCAAAATATGATCAGATGATTGACATTGGGAATAGGCTATATGAATACAGCATGAACAAAATACTAGAAGTCAAAATATATTACTTAGCCTGTGTGTACCGAGTTTGAAGATATTCTAGAAAAATTGTTTTAGCTCGTGTGTTCAAAATTTGCTGAAATGACCGCTATTGTAACAATATCAATAAGGCATTAGCAGTAAACTTAATATTCAAGTCACAAGTGATCCGAGCCTTATGGAATTCTGAAAATGGCGCTTTTAGATAACCTAAATTATTAAAAATGTTCAAATTGTCACAATTTTTTTAACTATAAACACAGTGTGAACAAAAAAAATTAATTTTAGTCACATAACTGAGTGCTATGAGTGTCCCGAGTTTGATGAAATTCCGAAAAATTGTTCCTTAGATATCTCGTCTGATAAAAAAAATTCTCATACGACCGCGATTATGAAAATACGAAGACGGCATGAACAGTAAACATAGGGTATATGTAAAATACTTTACTACACATTATAACAATGTAATAAAAAATCACGCAACGCATGAAGGTGCTACATCTTATGTAACTGTCACGGGTGCAACCAACGAGCTTACAAATGATCCCGAAGTCAGCACGTGGTGGCGCGACTTTTCTACTATCATTCTATACATGCTCACCAAGTTTGAAGATATTCTTTCATGTGATTTCTCTGATATCTTCTGAGATCAAAAAACTTTAAATGGTCGTCGTTTTGAAAATGTTAACACGGTATTATCAAAATACATGAAAGTCAAGTTAGATAGCCATGTTAGATAAAATACGTTTCACAAGTTCAAATATTTTACGGTACGCACACAAACACACGCACACATGAACACCGACGTAGACACATCTACAGACACTTAAGACAGTAAGGTGCTCTCGTAAGCCTACTCTACCTTTTGTAAGGTTGGCTAAAATAGTACGACAGGAACACGCATTATCGCCATTTTCAGCCGCGAGACTACGAGATTTATAGATTACTGGAGAACCTGAAATGGCTACAGACAGGCGTCATAGGTGTAAAGGGGTTTACTCAGTTGAAAACTTAAGCAGTAACCGGTAATCATTATAATCGCAAAAATTAAGCGTACACAATTGCGTTGTTATTGTCCAAGTTTACCCAACAGGATCGATGCTATAATATTGTGATTTTTTTGCCATATTGATTACACTGTAGGCTATGGTTAAAATATTTTAGTGAAATAATGAGGAAATCACTACTGCGAGACATGTAGACTATGGTTTGCTAGTATTTCCAATTTAAATACACGAATAGCGTAACAAATAACATTTCCTTTCTCTAAAAAATTTCCCGTCTTGTGTGTATTGTACATGTTAAATCTAAATGGCGTTTATCGAGTGAAATACGAATGGCATAATGGGAATACCAGCCTTTACTATGATTGATTTAACTTACAATTTCCAATTCCGAACTTAATAAGTAAGCAGTATCAGTTCAATTGTGTATACTTCTGTTAAAACCAATGTGATTTTAAAAAAATTCCAATGTCTATTGAATAAGTCTTTATTCATCAATTTTTGAATGTGTAAACCCCGTAAGTTTATCTGAATTACTAAGCAGACATCACTCGTTCACGTAGAACAGTGTAAGAATATGCTTTTGTATTTGCCAGAGCTGAGCACTCTGCTCAGCGGACTGGCTAGGCGGCCACATTAAGGGGGAATGTTAGACAATTTTATTGTATTTTCAGTTAAAAAAAACATAACATTTGTTCAAATTGTTTTATCAAAATTTTCTCTTTGACAAAGCATAGTTTTCAGTCTTGATAAACTGCTTGACTTAAATAATAATGTAATATTTCATTCGTCATGCAGAACCATTGCAAGAACTTATTTGCCTACATACCATTTATTTAAGTAAATGAATGATACATATGCATCATCGAATTGTTTCAGTACGTTTTCCAATATGTTTAACTTCGTCTAAATGTACGAAGTATGCATATTTTACACAGAATAACAGTTATATATTGAAAGTAATTACAACGGTATCCCTGTGTTTTACTGTATTGTGCAAGAAAAGCTACATTTCTTGTGCGAATGAAACAGTTAGTTAAAACGAATAAAATCACAAACGTACTATAACTCACATTTATAATTTAAATATTATAATACACACAATATTCTGAACTACTCTTACTGTGAGGTGAAATCCCGTGAAAATGGAATAAATAATACATGAGCTACCTCGTGTAGTGGACTATCGAAAATTTCTGTCAAATATTTCATACTGAAAGTAATGAATTCTTCGTTAGTTAAAAAATTGAATTATAATAAAATAAAGTTTTTCAAAAGTAAACCTGACGCTTCAGAACAGTTGAGGTGTGTTATCACATGCAGTGAGATAAATTGTGTGTTATGTTAATATCCTACCGCTGTGCTTGTGTTTGTATATCTTGGGGAAACTTTTCGCCTGAAGGTATTAAATCTAGGTAACTTTCTGTGCATTAATGCATAATTTAGACGTATTTAAAATCAATTAAAATACCACAAGTAAACAAACACTTTGGTGGAATGGTAACGTACAACCCCCTTATCCTCGATATATAGGATAATAGGCAACCAACAATTATGAGGTAAAAGGTCTTGTTTAAAAAGACTAGTATAAGGAAATGTATATTAATCTTACGCTGGTTGTTATATTGCAAGTTTAAACTGAAATGATCTGAAATACCGATTTTCATAGACGAATACGCCAAACTTCCCATACAAGTTAAAATCGGATATAGTTCGTATAACGCATACATAACTACAAATATTGCGCTATTTTCTGACTAGAGTGTAATCTTAAAGCTGTTTTTCACTCCCTCGACCTCCTCTTTCATTAACATAAAATGTCTTGGCTTGCAGCGAGGAAAATCTTTTGCCTAATAAGAGAAGTTTCCACGGTGACAATTGTTTGAAGTGCAGTTAAACACAGTCTAAATTGGAAACAGCGAATATTTTCATCTTTCCATAATTTTACTCAGATCCAAATCGTAGAGACTGCTCCATCGGAGAAATGCAGATATCATCAGCGAAATAAATTAAATAATCGCATCAGAGATTTACATTAATTAATAAATAAACAATGTTTATTTACACATATGTTAAAAATACGTAATTTTATATTATATGCTATGCTGCTAATTTTTTTTTATAAATCATGCAGTATTCCTGATAAAGGCATTTACTAAAATTAAAATTGTAAGGAATTGCATATACAATCAAAATCACGACATTTAACAAGTCTAATAACTATAGCTTAATGTGAACACATGATTAGCACAAATTCAGTTAAAGCAATTTGTTACTGTTGTTCGCTAGTGATATGTTACATTTGCACATAGTTTTCTTAATATTAAGATGTTTGAAACTGACAGAAATAGTACACTAGGTCTACTAAAACTCAACCGACCATAAGAACCGCAAATCAAGAACACTGATTACTATTTAGGCATGATGTTAATATTACTGTGCATTTTAATGTAATTTATTGTACACATTATTCACATTAAAAAACGAGATAGGTAATGTAAGTGTGTTTTACGTCTCGTCGACAGCAAGGTCATAAGTGACGGTGACACACAACTTAGTACAATGATAGGAACTAGAAGAGGACTCGGCCATGGCCTTTGTTAAGTAACCATCCCAGCATTCGCCTAGAGCGATTTCGGGAAAAAATAAAAAAAAAAAACGAGCAGACAAATATAACCAGCACACGCTTTGGCTATAGTGATACAAAATATATAACATGTAGACTAGGATCATGTAAAATTGTTGATATTACAGTATACATAATGTCCCATAAGTCCTGTATCACAAGGTAAACATAAATGGGTTAGATATGAAACGTTATAATAGTGATGCTGTGTGTTGAAGTACGACAGCGGCAGTGTGTTCACATTCATGTGCCATTATGACAGAATATAGTTCAATTTATGGCCATGATTAGCTTTGCACATGCGAAATGCAACATGTCCTATGAGACCGGACTTGTGGGACGTATTGTATTTAAGTAATAAATTTAAACAGTATTTTTCAAATTATAAATTTAATAGGTAAATTTTAGAATTTGTACACACGAAATAGGGAAATTTACTTACTAATTCAATCTGTTACCTTACTATGTCGTTTTTGTTTTTTTATCAGTCAACATTGACAAAACATATTCGCCTCGCAACTTACAGAATCTTTGAAAAATCCCGCTGATGGTAACTCAGAATGTACGTAAACGAGGGTACGTAGAGTACAGTGGCTAAGGCCATAACAGATTGTCTTAAATAATGTACAAATCAATGAATCCTAATATCTTGCATAAATACTAAACGCAAATTTTGCACGTCTCAAATAATGAATTATATTCAATTTTGCATAGAAAATCAATTCACAGCGTTTGCAAAATTAATGTTTAACCATTCTTAATATGTCAATAGGTGTATATAATTCTGCAATAAGTATACTGGAAATTTACATAAATAATCTTATTAGCGATATATTAATTTATAGGCATGCATAACGAGATTAAACGTTTGCTAAAACTGCTACTAAGGTAAAGAAAATGGATATGTGGTCAGGTATGTTTGGGTGTTTAGTTTGGAAGGAGCAATGAAAATTCAAAACCCTATGTCGTACAGAGTACGTACTTCAATTAACTCGCTCGTTTTGTGAATGACTGTATAATAATGACCAGGCTGTCGGTTTAATGTATTAAACAAATTCTTTGTCGTCAATAATACTGTTAATTATAGTGTGGTAGTAATTCTATTTATAAAACTTTCTGTATGGAACCCATAGACATTATAATACAGATAACAAGGAATACTATTGGCAGATATTTCCCAAATTCATCAACAAATCTCCACAAATCTAAAATTTAAGTAACCTAATTATGTGTCCGAATCAACACAGGGAACCCTTCAACATTAAATACAGAACAAGTGGAAAACATAATTAATTTATTTAGTTAATTCCATATCATGTTTCTTTAGATTTATTTATGTGATTACCTCGATGGTCACACGAAATTACTAAACGTGCGAAAAACTTATAATAAAATCTCTAAACCTCCAGTTGGCAGTCCTAATCACACAAAAAAATACCCTTATAAGATTGTCGGCAATCCGTTATTTTTCTACTGCACGAAATTTATTGAATGTTGGAATCCAATGTTCAAATTTGATCATTAAAAACTACATTAAACTCAAAAATATCTCCTTTGTGTTAGTTTTCCAAGGTAAAATTCTTTGTGAAGTTATGTTGATTTTTTTAAATTTTAATGTTGAAATTTCGCTGTTGGCAAACCTGACAGAGACCGCTGTTATTGTTATTTGGGATTAGGTTGTATCTTACGGCATTTTAAGGTTATAAGTGTGATGGGAAAATAAATATAGTATATTCCGGAATTTTTTTCTTTAGTACAAGAGTAAGTAAATCTTTGCTGAGAAATACCCGGTGAACAAATTTAGGTAAACAACGTAGAAGAATATGGCCTCTAATAGAGATTGGTGGAAAAATTTGCGAAAGTCTATCAAAATAATATATTTAAAATGTTTGAGTCTAAAATTTATATTTGCGTAGAATTAATTTAAGAAACATACTTGTATGTTTTATATGTATATTCAAACTGTCACAGTTTTAATTCAATAACATTCGTGTACAAATCCACGGGCAACAGCTGTTGTAGTTATAACATTAAACATATTTACCTATAAATTATAACAATTTATATATTAATGCACTGTGAAATATATGTTAAATTTATTCTGTTCTTTATTTCAACCGAACATTTGACGTACAACGTTGTATATAGTAGCATCCTAATGTAATGCTGTGTAGTTTTGCCGGGTATTTTTGTCTTTAGAGCACCAATCAAAGGAACAGAGAAACGGTGCTCTATTCACAAATACTACATACTTTTTAACCACGCAAGCGAAGCTGTGGGTTAAAGTTAGTTAACTATAAACGGAAACCCATAACTTACGTAGGCCTGCGTGATCACTTCTAGGATTTGAAAGATAGTGGATAATTTTATAGTGTAATAAATATAAACTCAGTATTAGAATACTCTTGCCGAGGCTACTTGCATTGAACACATTGATTTTTTTTATTTTATTGAAATTTTCTTAACACATTCCTTTTTACAGGTCGTTTACTGGTTGCTTAAATCCACGGTGAATCGACAGACAAATCACCAACATAACATTAGTCTCACGTGCAAGTCTTTCACGTTTTAAAGATTCATTTATATAGGCTACGCTTAATAAAACGTTCTGCCAAAATTTACAGAAAATTATGTATAACAACCAGTAATTTGTTTATATTTTTAATCATTCAAAAAAACTTAATTATAACATAGCTTTAATTTCTTTTAGAAACAACATGACAAACTACCTTGAATTTCTTTCTCCTAACATTTGTAGAAGAACTAGCTCAAGTCAGTCAAATTTTTTTTCAACGCTTGTTGTTTATTTACTAGTTGATATTCTTAAACCAGATAACAAGCTCAACATTAACCCGTTCGCAAAAGTAACTATAAACAGGCTCGACGTTCTTTCTCAGATCAAATTATGTAGGATTTATTAAATTTAGTCAATCAAAGATTGTATCGTACAATGTCTTATTTATTGGTTTTGTATTTTAAATGACGCTCACAGAACAACGTTTTCGTTAGGGAATACTGAAGATAAAGAAAGGAAATGTGACTGAATATAAATTTTAACTTTCTATCGATCACTTCAGAAGGACTATGGGCGAAAGAGATATCAGGCTTAGAATTGAAACTCGATGAAGGAGAATACGTTGAAAGAAACGTATTATTTTAGGAACTAAAATTCGGTTAAAATAAAGACCGTAATCCAGTTTGGTTGTCGGTATTATTTTAAGTGTTGATTTAACATTCGTCTCTGCTCCAAGTGTGATGGCGCAATTCGAGAACGTTGGGTTCGCAAACGGGAGGACCACGGTTCAATCCCCGAATCGGTTTTTCATGGTTTCTCGAAATCGCTTCAGGTGAATACTGGGATGGTTTCTTAACAAAAACCATGACCTATTTCCCTATCAGTTCCTGTCTTTGTGAACAGTTGTATGTAACCGTCTCTAATGAGCTCACTTGCAACGAGACGTTAAGCCCACATATATTATTCTGTTCTGAAGAAATTAAAATATGGGTATGTATAAGAAGATGTTTGTCCTACAGAAAATATTGTTACTTCTGAAGATCAGATTGTCAGTTAGTAGAAAACAATATAGATACTAAGAGCAACCAATCTGGACTGTTGTGCCTATTTAACATAAGTGCATTCTAAAAAAAATGTGAACTTTACAAAGAATTTCTTCGTTCTTTAACGAAGTCTTGTTAAAGTATAAAGATTTACTTTGCAAAATCATTCGTTTCTGAAGTCACAAATGTCAAGGTGGTCTAGGGGAAAGCTGCTTAGTACCCATGCTTGGGGATGCGTGTTCGAGTCCGACTGCCTCCTTGAAACTCCTTTTTTCATAATAATTTCATGTAATATTGGATTTTAATATGTGAGTTTGATGCCAATACTAAAAGAAAACGAGTATTTAAAATTTAATGTTTTCCTTGTTGCAAGTGCAAAAACAAGGCTATCCCTTGTAATTTTGTCAAACACGCAATTTGCATTTTTTTTTTTTACGAAGACAACATTTGTAGTTCTACAAGGAATTTCTTTGTCAATAGGGTTTCCAAGTGTCTGGAATCTACAGCAATGCATTTCTTATAGTGTATAAATAAATTTGTAAATTTGTCTTGAAATGTAGTTAAGTATGCCGGCTGAAAATCTCTTCAACACAGGGGCATTCGGGACGGCAGGAGAGGCTCAGAGACCCGGTAACAGAAATAGAATCGGCTATGACCTATACTAAAAACTGTTCTAACGTCTCTTAGTGTGTTTTCAGAAAACCACGGAAACTTAAAATCAGGACTGCCAGAACGGGAATAGAACCACGGTCTTTAAAAATTCAATATTAATTGAAATACTTTTACGCACAATATCTCAGATGAAATATGGTGATGTGAGTGAGTTACGATATGAATCAAGGCAAAAACAACAGCGAACAAACATAAATTTCAATTCTTTGCTTTACAACAACCCTATTTTACTTACTACTGTCCTTGCTTTGTACATTCGATTTAAATAATATAGAAATAACTAATATTTAATGTTAATCAAATATGTGCTAAATCTTAATATGAAGAATAGTATAATTTTTAATGTATACAAAACTAATATTTCTCACAGTTTTACGAAAGTGACCAAAATGTTGTATGCACACTAAAAAATTCCTTTTATTTGCACACAACACAAATTTTGTTCGGGCAGCAAAGTAAATGTTTGCTTTAAATATGAACTACTACAATGTAGCGTAATGGCATGCAAGGATTTTATTTGAAGTTCATAGTAATGATAACAGGATATTGTGTTATCTGTAGAGACATGAACTTTTCGCGAAAAGAATTTTGCCCTACTTTGTTCCAGTGCCTTATGTGCATGTCTGCAGTTCTGCTTCATATATATTGGCAGCGTGCCTTTGAACTGTGACGTTTCTCATTTGACTGTACCAATCACAATAAGGTTACTGTAACACCACACGTCTGTGATTTGCGTGTAAAACCCCACGACACACGAATGTCAAAACATCCAATCTCTGACCGTGAAGCAAGTC
>PNEQ01115220.1:82980-119136 GCA_003012365.1 Medauroidea extradentata | reverse complement strand
TGTAAATAGTTATAACATATAAGTTATATTTTTCGGTAAAATAATTTGTAGATTTTTTAAGACAATTCTTATGTTACAAAAATTTATTTTTACTACAACGGAAATAATACTGTTACCCCAGGAAACATTATAACATAAGTAATACGAAATAAAAGTTTATAATGTTGTTCTCTGCTGTAAACGCAGATTTTCTAGCAGTGCGTTAAACACTTTAAAACAGTTATTTCTTTGAAGTTTATGAGACGAGTTTTCTGTCTGACAAAAAAAATCTTGCTCTGCAAGTCGTATGATATGTTATCATAGAAATGGTTGTAACAAAGATCATTCTTTTTCAAATTTGTATACTAGACAATATATCAAATATGGTGGTTATAGCGTTTGTTCAGATATCATAGACGCACATGTTTTCCGTTAAAATGCTGAACAGGCAAGCGCAATAATTAATGTAAATTAATTTTAAGTAATAATTTTTAACTAAAACAACTTAACCAGTGTTCGGGCTGTTATGTTAATTTAAGCGTAAAAAATGTTTTTAATTTATAATAGTCATCAAAACAGAATACTTTTGTTGCTAGTTTTTTGATCTTCACTTAATTATAAATTGTGGCAGAACTTCATTTAGTACCTTGCACGGTTGGTTATGTTTCCTGCCATTGATAAAAGCGGAGGGAAATGTCTGAATAGACACAGTTGTATACGGTGTGATGTAATGGATGGCTCTAGGCCGAATTTCTGGCTGTATGACGTAAGCTGCGAAGGATTTGTCCAGTTTTTCTTCGGAACAATGGTAGGTCAGTGGGAGGTATTATTCTTGGAGCTATGATTGGCGGGGAAAGTTGCAAATAGCATACCTTGCCTCTTGATGAGATACGGGCCTATAAAGTATTCCGTTTTCCTGGTTTCTTGCCGTGTTCTTCTCCCATTGGCTCCCTGGCGAGGCCCGTTCTAGACGCCCAGCCAGGAAGTTGCAAATTATCTTCCTTCGGTTTTTATTTTTATCTCGCGTTCTTGCTCGCCTTAAACTTATTATGCTGCTTCCGTTCAAAACCTACTGCCACGGAAGAGAAGCGAACAAGCTAGTAACACAATAGAGAAACGACGGAAAATAGGCAATGGAACTAAGACGATGGAAGTACTTACTTCATTCTTATATTAACCCCAGAACTTTTCAATAAAATACTTCATTTTTATAATATCGACTTTATTATTACCTGCATAACAACTCTTTGTTTCTTATACCTACACAGAATGTACGGTAACCTGTTCCATCATTTTGCTTCATTAATCTAAAAACTACATTTCAAATATATGGATTATAATAGTTTATTTTAACTATGAGATTATACACTGAATATTCAAATAACTGAAAAACTTGTGGAACAATGAAGCTGACAGTATTTTTTGCAAATAAAAAGATTACCTAATATAAAGGTAAGTGTATAACATAAATGTATTTCTTGTACTTAAAAGTTGGAAATTTGTAAGAATAGATAAAATAGTTTCGCCAATCAATACGACATCGTCCATCGCCTCGTCTTTGTTGACATCTTTAAACTGTTCACAGCCAATTGAGGACTTTTGAAAAATTAATTAATTTTTTTTTGTTTCGGACTTTATTTTTGACACCTGCTAAAATGGCGATGTCTTAAATTAAATAGCCTAAGTTTCTTAATTATTTATCTTTTTGAAATTATTTTCAATTTTTCACACTTCACAGATAACAGCCTAACAGTACCAACATCAAACGAAGGTAGTCTGAAGACATTGTATTTTCGCTCAGTACAGGTTGAATTCTCCTTGCTCGAACTGTAAGACTCGACATTCCGGCTCCAAAACTTCTCATACGTTTTAGTACTTAAAAATAGAACCTCCGCTTTTCGGCGAAAATAATTTTGCGCCATTCAATGCCTTCCGTGCACACCTTCGGCTTTGCTTCATTATCAGTGATTGGATGTTTTTAATTATTAGCATGTTGGGGTTGTCCTGCAAATAACAAACGTGTGGTGCCACAGCAACTTTATTTTCTTTGGCACAGTCAAATGACAGACTCTCTGCACAAAGACATTTGGTTAATAACCATGAAGTAGACATGCAAAGTGCAGGTAAGAAATAATATCGGTCTATTTTGACACTATTAATAATGTCATATCTATCAGGAGGTGTTTGAAAAGGTTTTCAGTAAAACTCCATCATTTCGCAGTACAGCATCTTGCATTTGCATGGATATGTTAAACTGAGAGAGACAAGTGAAGTTGTGAACATTCATTACTTTTAGCATGTATAACTTTCTTATTTATGAACTACTTTAGTAAGAATTTAGAGTGGCCTTAACACAATAGTTTACGTACGCGAAGTCCAAACAAGGCGTCTTGATAGCACACTCCATTTTACAGCATATATTTCAAAATATTAATATTAAAAGCAATCTGACCGCTGAAATATATTTTGAGTAATAGGTGGTCTTACTGATTAGATGGTTACATCAACGTTTAGGTATTAATATAGTCCTGAATTCATTGGTACAACCCTATTTAAACAATTAGCATATTTGCCTTTTTTGATTCTGTGTAAGAAGTAAGTATGTCCTGAAGTTAGGTAACTTTTAATGCTACATCACTGATAGTCACGTAGACACATCCATGAAGCAGCTGAGGAGCTAAATCCACACGAAGTTTGAAGGTGTAAAAAAAATATTTTGTAAATGTAAATTCAGGCAAAATAACATTTGATAGCGAACTTAACTTGCGTGAAAATTTATGTTGAAGTGTTACCTAAGCAGCAAAATAAATGTATCCGTTATCCAGACCATTATCAACGAAATATTCCTAGGTAATTAAAAGTTTCTGTGGCATTAGAATAGAAGAAGAAATATATTTGAAATCCAGAGAATAAAGTGTCCTATGCATTTGTGCTGGGTAAGAATTCCGATGAGAGTTTGTAAACTATAGCTGTGTATGTGCCTATTACAAAAATATACTGAGTACTTGACAGTAGGTATGTCGTTATAAACCTGAGATATACTTTATTTCTTCAATAAACTAACCGTGTGACCAACAGTTGCTGCTGGTAACAGATAAATAATTTTAAAAACCCTGATTTACTGCATGTGAGGATAATAAATCACTTCATACATTTTAAAAATATATTTATATACACATAAGAGTTGAAACATGTTGAAACTTCAATAAATTGCGTTTGTTAGTATTGCTTTCCTTAATCACCAATAACGTTATTAAAATAATGTATTACTTCTGTGACAAACGAGACATTAAAATAAAATTTCTTATCCCATTTTGTAAAAAAATCGAGTCCAACGAACTGAAACAATTTTCTGGTATAATATTAAGTAAATAGCAAGCCTAAAAATACTCATAAGCAAGGGGAAAGTTGACTTAAAATTTAACCACTATAACAACGCTTTACTTGCAAAAAATTATCCGAAGGCGTTGTAAATGGCACTTGTGTCCTTTTTAAAAGAGGCTATTTATTTGTTGTTTTTGTCATAAACTAGTAATCTTAAAATAGTTTAATTAAATAAATCAGTACAATTTGTAGTTTATTATAAATTAGAGTCGGTAAACTCAGGTAGGTAGCCTATAGTAACTGTTTTTTTCTAGCTTTGAGGAAAATTACGCTTTACTTAATAGGTAGAGATGATGGTTTATCGCGGGAAAACGTGACTGTTTGCTGGATTTCAAATGACGTTCAGCTTACCAAAAGATTACCGGCTTTTGCTTGCACTCGGAACTGTTGCCCAATTTGACTGAGACGATAATATTCCAGCTATTGTGATATTTTATGCCTGTTATTGGTCTACAGAAGCTACGATGTGGCAGACGTATATCACCCAACCATATATGTTGCAAGACACTACAGTGTTTTCAAGTGTATGTTGGCACAAATTTTTTCCGCGATATTCCATCATCCCTATTAATAGGTAAGTAAAAACTGTAAAACAATTATTTTTAATCATAAACATTTGTAGAAATACAGCGAAATCAAACATAAATTTTATCAGAAGTTTCTTGCTTTATTATTGGTGGATATATGCCAAACTTACTTTACGCTGGGAAAGATTATTAATCATTTTCCGTTTAAAAATGTACGTTATATAACGTCTTTGAAAGTATTATTAGTGTAATGAAAAATATAATACCTATAAATTAAATAACATCGTAGCTGGAACAATTGATTTTTAGTGAAAAGGATTTTGTACTAACATGTTTCATTGTCTTACGTGCACTTTTGCAACTGTGATACGTGGTTATTGGCAGTCGGTCTTTGTGCAGAGGCATCAGTCATTTGTTTCTGCCAAGCAGTGTAACAACACGTCTATGATTTGTGCTGGGTAGAGCTCAAAGACCCCCAGAGTTGAAAACATCCAGTCACTCACTATGAAGTAAAACTATATATGTGAACATCATCTTCGAAACACACTGGTACACAAATCTTTTCACCGAAAAAAGTATCTCTAATTATTGCACTACATTAGCGGCAGTTATGTAAAGAAATTTTCTCGAGATATATATGTTGCCATTCAAGAACTAATAACTTTATTGTTTTGAGTGTTATGGATGATGTTAAGCAACACAAAGCACACAATTTGCTACATTAAGAAGTATTTTAAGAGTATTCTCTAAACAATTAACTCATTTTATTACTCGGACAACTTATGTTGTGACACCCATTATTGGATGTTGATTGCTCGAAAAGATTTCTTTATTATATTTGACGTATTAGTTATCTCAAAATTATTTTGTTTATTTTAAACTGCATTAACGTAACAACCGATCTTCTTCTTCATCCTACTGGATCAAAAAATGCAATTATTTCTGACCGTTTATCTTCGTTTGCGTTAATTTGCGGGACATTTCGGTCCATGTTTCCAAGTAAAATAAATAACGGTTATTTCGTCATATTCGAATATTTCAAATTATTAATTAAAAATTCTTATGTTAATCTGCACCTTGTTTAAATGGCTTATTGTTGTTGTATGTACAATTTATCAACACATTTCTAAATCTTTCTACACAAGAAATGATGTACTTACATAGGATATCAGGACTGGAGGATATAGATTATCATTATTTATTTGTTCAAAAGACCATTGTTTACATTTTGGTACTGAACATATCATATTACATAATAACAGTTGTTAAATAAATATATAAATACAAGCTTACTATACATTTTCCAGGCAAAAACCAAAGTATAACTTCTATACAATAAAAATAATAAACACATAGCCTATATAATACTTAACGAATACCAAGTACAAGAATTCAAACATCTTGCATGCATTAACAAACAATCCAATTATAAATTATATCGTTTATATATTATTAAAATTATAGTAACATTGCTTAAGCAAAATATCAAACAATGCTTGTCTAAAAATTGTTAAATTATTAGTACTCTGTATTGTGTAAGAAAAATTATAACAAAGTTTCGTAACAGTGTTCTCTACTAATGTATTAGTACGTGCCATACAAATTTATGTGAATATCATCTTTAAACCTTGTAGTTGATTGAAAGATACTGCTGTGAAAATATCTTTCTTAATTAATAACATGGCGTTAAACACATAAATACATGGGGTCTGGAGTAGATATTTGAACAACAGTTTGCAATAGGTTTGGTGATGTTTCGGTAAAACTATGCGTTTTTTGCCTTTTGCGTGATAAAAATTTTAGTTGCTTTTTTCTTCTTTATACCCCAAAATATTATTCATTAACTAATGGCAAAGCGTACCTATGTTTACTTTGCTTACTTTAAGCATTGTTGACTGCATTTGTTTGGCAGTATTCTTAGAAGGTAACATGTTGAACTTAATTATATACTTATTGCTCTGTGTGATAGTTCCAGCGGCAATATTCATCCATATACGCCGAATTTTTTTCTCTTACCCTGTACCACATTTATTATATAATTTTACATGATCTTTTCCCGGCATTAGTTTCAAGGCAAACTTAATCAGATTAGTTTTTTTCGCGTTAGACTGTAGTTGATGTGATTTGAATTATTAATATGAGATACAATATTAGTTAATTTAATTTTTAGTGAGCTTGCATCATCGTTGGTTATTATTATATTAGTATCATCAGTAAATCATATTGATTTACAATCAGGTATACAATTGCCGAAATCATTATTGTAAATCGGGAAAAGGACTGGGCCAAGAATAGATAGAAAACTTTCTCGAAAGTTTTTACAATATGTAGCCACGGTTTTGGATATATTCACATAACTAATTTTACTACAGGAATTTTAATATTAATTGTTTTTTACCACTTTCTATACGCTAAAGCCAAAATATTTTATGATTTTGAACAAGTGTTTAAAACAGGTTTAGAATCATGTGTCTAGCATGCCGTAACAGACTATGGCTCAGAGAAGATAAATCTCGAAAGAACATTATGTTTTTGAGGCTGCAGTTATTCCAGCGTCATATTTGAAGACTGCTACCACACAAACTCGTTAAGTGTAGACGCTACCGATTATCTCTTTCTTCCGCTATATTTCATGGTGTCTGGCACGCTACCTCAAGAGATTTATAAGCGATATCTCAGGTTTAAAGAGAGACCAAGAAGAGAAGCTACTGGAACAGAGTTTTCCTAACAGCGGAGAAGATGGAACGATAGTGAAGTTAATTTCTGAGCATTATTAAATATCATTTATATATTTTGAAGAAGTCCGTACTTTGGAACTTTGAGGATCTGAAATAAAAACAGTATATTTCTATGTTTTAACGAAGGTTGAATCTCATCTCAAAGCGGGAAATTAAATAACAAGCAGCAAAATTACCTCTACAGCGTACTCAAAAGGCACCATATTGTTATAACTTTAACCATTTCTAATTTTATTATAAATCTATTGTGATTCATGTTTGTGCGTGTCTCTGCGTTTCCAAGTTAACTCTTTACCTTTTTCGATAATATAAAAAACGTACGTATTGAAAATGATGTGCGAAACCATTTAATTAACTGTTCTAACTAATGCGGCTTAATGACGAGAACCTAAATAAAAAACACATTTTCATTTTACGAAAACTTATCACACAATAAAGAAAAAATTAAAATAATTTGAGGCATTTTACATTAAGAAACAGAAAAATATTGTATGAAGAAGCATTGAAATCAACTTACGGCGTGCTCAACACAGTGTAAAGCAAAGAGTTAGGACGATTTCAGTTGTCTTGAATACATAAAAACCGTATTGCGAGATTGTTGTTTTGTCAAATCTTGGATTTTTTAAAATATGCTAATGTAAAATAATCATCTCTTTTATTATCATTTATGTAATATGCATCTCGTTTGCACGGGTCTTTTTAAGAACATTGGACCCGTAAAAACCCATTATTTTATATTTATGCCCAACACTGTTCAACTTTTACACATAAGATAAAATGTCATTTCCCCCCAAAAAAATTAGGTCCCATAGTTTCAGCACAATCACCTATCAAAGTCGTAAAATGGCTGTTGCGGTGTAGCCAACATCAAAATATATTTAACTTGCACAAGCGAGACAATTCATATTTATACTAAATTATATGGGCTACTTCAAGGCACTTTTGTAAATGCAAAGCGATTAATTTGTAATTTTCAAATATTGATGAAAATGAGTAAATTTTTGCAAAACTTTAACTTTTAGCTCCTACTGATTTTTTCAAATACGTTACAAAACGTATTGACACACTGACATTCAGTTCCTGCAATTTTGAATTCATTACTTAATTACGTTTTGATTTAGGGTACACTGCGACGACCATTTTGAGACTTTGATGAGTGACTATGCAAAAACTATGCGGCGTAACTTTTTTTTTATTTGGGGAAATGAAATGATATCTGATGTTTAAAAGTGCAACAGTGTTTGGCTCAAATATAAAAAAATTATATTTTGCGGGTCCAACGCTCTTAATTATGTTACACTACTATTAGCTAATGAGAAGCTGTAATATAAAACTCACGTTTTTTACACAAATGTGTGTGTCAGCAGAATCTCCACCATAGCAGATGTGATACAAACCATGAGCATGCGTCTGTACATTTATGTCCTTAGAAAGAAATAGCTGCTCTCAAAATAACCAAACCGTTGCTCGTATAATTTATAACTATATTGTATTAAATTACACTACAAGGGGAGAGTACATTTTATGTTGTCGTGCTCTCTGAAATATTTTTGTCTCAGGACTTTTTTGTTTGAATATGAGCCATTGTAAAGTATCTTACCCGAAAAATAATTTTTGTTTAAAGCGTAAATAAATATTATCAACAAATTATCCTACTGTGAAAATATTTCAATGTAATTTTTTGGAAAAGGTAACTGTAGTTTCCTTTCGGAAAAGCTTTCTGTTAAAAAAACAACACACAAAGAAAACTAAATAACGTTTATATTTTACACTGTAAACGAAAATTTTCACTGTGGCAAATGCCCCATATTAAGAAAAATTGTGTTGTTGCAAAGGAAGCGTGTTAATTGAATATATTTATCACTAAAGCAAAAATGTTACGAACATTTTTAATTTAATATTTTTTATTGTAAAAATTACTATTTATGCGATGTATATTTAGAATTTTTCTACATTCTCGTATTGACCTTCAGGCTAATGACAGACTTTTACACATACTGTAAACGCTGAAGAATATTCCTGGCTTCGCGGAGACTATTCTACGACCATAACATCGGTAATCACTAGTCCACCATCCTATGACGCGTAACTGTGTTGGTTACTTAATAAGCATTATAGATTAACATAAAAATTACTCAAGGTTTGTTTCATGTCTAATGACACTATCTCAGCAACCTGTTTATCGTTTCAAAACTTGATATAATTTCTTCTTGCAGCTATTTTTTTTTAAACTATAACGTATATTTTTTTACTACGACTACGTCACCTATGTAGCCACTTGACGATCAATTTCTTTGGACGAAGCCTCATGGCACTGCCACTAATCGAAACGAAAGTATTTCAAGCAAAATATTAGGTATTGTGTTACATTACAAATTTATGTGTTGTTACATATTTTTAAGGGTACGCCAAACATCAATGCGAGTTACGAATATCACAATAATAATCAATGCAATTTCATAATTAGCAGGTGATTTATTATTTTGTGCTTTTGTTTTATCACTGAGAAACCGTGAATGATAAAACCTGTGTTGCCACAAACGAAGTATCCTGTTCGGAATTTTTAACAAACTATTTACCTCGCCAATAACAAATTTGCAGAAAAACTGCTAGTAATAATAATGTCGCAACACTTTATTCAAAAATACTAATAAACAAATATTATTTTCTCATAATATTTTATTATTTTAATTTTCGAAATGGTTCATTTTTTAAAATTAAGAATGTTTATCACAGGCACAACGGCTCGTTTTGTTTCATGTAAACACCTTATTAAGATTAAACATGCTGTTTTGGATTTACTAAATATCTATAGCATAAATAAATCTGTTACTTTCGTATGAGAAAATAAATGTTACTACTTTTTATATTTTTTAATTTAACTGCTGAATATAATCGAAGTTCTGGGTAATATTTCTAATTGTATAGTCCTATGTCTTTAAAACTGTGCTAGCAAATTGTGTACTTCTTTTCTGTTTAATATTTTTTTAAGTATACTGCTATATATAAATTCTGGGTAACATTTCTAATTGCATTGGCCTATGTCTTTAAAACTGTGCTGGAAAATTATGTACGTTCATACTTTTTATTAGCAATTATGTTTATTTTACGCATGATGTTAATTTATATTTACGCGTAACAACTCGCTGTGAAATTGCGCTCTAGAACTTGTGTGTTCACAATAGTAACAGGAAATTTATCCATTGACGGTGAGGTAACAAAATATAACAAAATACCAAATCGTAAATTCTATTACCTTGCGTTGATATAGATTTAAACATACTTTTAATAAGGAGGTATTTCACAAAAAATTTTCAAAGAGTCAACCATTAATTCTTTGTATTCAAACAAATATTTGTAAGCACTTTTTTTCCCTTCGTAATCATTCGGTAAAATGGTAGCTGATTTGCTTATTTACTATAACGACTTATTTTTTAAAAAAATTTAAATTACTACACATTGAATGTGTGCATGTACATATTTTACAGGTTTCTTTTTAAAAATTAATTTACAGTTTTTCTACTTTTGAAAATAAATTCCGTACAGTGCTTGATTTTTTTCTCTACAGCCGATTTGAAATTTGATAATCAGTGCCACTACAAGAAAAAACAATTCTTGCAGAATGAGGAAGATAACATCGGCTCTGAAACGGACACATGAAAACACAGTTTTGCTTTATTTTCCATGAGATATCGCCAAGTAAAATTAAAGCACTCTGACCTTACTGACCATGAATAACGTAACTTCATCTCGTTGAAACGATACATTATGTATAATGTCACTGTGCAGCATTGCATTGCAAGGAGGCTAAGTGTGTTGTATTTAAAAAACAGGCTAAGAACAATTCCTTTAAAATCTGTGCATTGTGCAGGAGATTATTATATATTAAATACCATTTCTACATTCTCTGAAATTATGACGTCTGAATCGAGTCAACAAGTTGTTTTTAAAAAGACTTGTTTTTTTAGGAATTATTTCAAGGACTTTTTTAGACACTAAATTTATTTTGGGCTCATATACCGGGATTTATATATTTGGTTTTGTGTCAAAATTTTGTTTCTTACTTTTATTAATACTCTTATATAAAATGTCGCGCTAATAACGTTGGAAACGAAATTTATATTGTGTTGCGTAAATTTTTCAGACCGGCAACAAGGTTTTGTAGTTCCCATAGATATAAAATATTTTGGAATTAAAAGTCTGACAAAAAATTTAAAATTTAACGGAAGAATGTATTTTATTATAATATATTTTATCGTTGAAAACATAATTATTGTGAGTGACCCTACATATTTTAGACATATCTTTAATAATTTTTATATACAGACCTCTAATCGTTTAAAATGAAAAATACTATATCATCGATATGTACAAATCATCTCATAGTATGGTCATTTTCATAAGAATACATGAAACTCCAAGTGAAAAGCATTTTATTAAAATAGCTTCCAGACTGCTCTTAAACTCTAAATCCACACAGGAAATCTTCTCTAACATAAAGTGCTGAGACGAATGGTAAAATACTTGTAACGAATACAATTATGAAATACTATACTTAAATAAAGCATCGTTTGAAAAACCCAAATACTAAAATATATTGTGCAATAAATTTTTTTCACGCTTTTCTACTATACACCAGTGCCCTTTTTCATTCAAATTGTTTATTTGTATCTTACCTTTAAACTGTAAGAAATAATTTAGAAGTGCAGTATATGTCATCGATTCCCAGCAGTTATAGGAAATTGGTAGACGCAGTGATATTTAGTGAAAATAATTTTCCAACAGTTAGTTTGAACGCCTTTATGTGCACATCTGCAGCTCAGCTATTATGGTTACTGATCATATGTTTTTATTTCTCAGTATCTCAGAGAGGTCTTACTCTCCAATCACGGATTTGTGGTGTAGTGGTAACTTTGTTCTGATTGGCACAGACAAATGAGCGACGCCCCTGCGCTAATGCATAGAGACTCGAATTTTTCGTGAAAAGATTTCTACAGCAATTTGTTTCACCGCCTCGTGTGCACAGCTGCAGCTTTGCTTCATTGTTATCGTGTCTTTCTGGAAAGACGTTTCTCATTTGACTGCACCTATCAGAATAAGTTTACTGCGATACCACAGCCCGTGATTTGCAGTAAAGCATTAAGACGCGAAAGATTAAAAAACAGCCAATCACTGACCGTGAAACAGAGCTACAGCTGTGCACATGAGACACTGAAACAAAATGCTGCAGAAATATTTTCCCAAAAACTGGGTTCCCTACTAATACATTCTGCCAAGAACCATGAAGCAGAGTTGCAGAGGTGCAAGTAATGTATTGAAACAAATTGTTGGAAAATTCTTATCATCAAAAAAACTGGCTTAAGTAATTACATGTGATGCAATGGTTTCCCACGCATACGTGTGTATTGCGAGCGAACGTTGTTTTTACGAAAACTGTCAAAAACACATTGAAAGGACAACGTTCAACGTTTGCGTATTTACTTTTCCATAATATGTACGGGAGGAAGACTTCCATTACGGTTTAGTCCTTTTTTTACTGTGCAGATGCGTGACACGGGTAGTCACACATGTAAAGGCAGGGGGGAGGTTTAAGGAATATTTTCTTCTTGTCCAGCACTCGTGTATCCGGACTGGAGATCAGTTTGATGTAGCAGTTAGCAGCATCGTTGGAAACCGGCTGGCAGGACCAGTCTTGCTGGCCAGGGGAAGAGAAGGCTATGTAATGAAGGCAGGGTGGGGTGCGATGAATAAGGACGGAGGTGACTGAGAGAGCTTGCCGAGGAATCATTGCCCCCGCCAGCAACTTCCACGTGCACTCGTCTAGCCTCGAACGTGGGACCCCAGGGGTGGAAGACCCTTGTGCAACGGACGTTGAGCTTTGGTTCACATTTTTCATTTCGAGACAGGTCGGTATTTTTTCATCGCTATGGCGGGTTTTACATCTACACAGCCCAAGTTGAAAAATTATTGTTCTACTCAAGAAGGGGTAAACATAAGCCAAAATAAATAATATTGTAGGTGGATTTCCACCAACAGAAAATTATATCGGATTAATCCATATAGTTAAAATAATAAAAATTTTAACTGGGTGTCTGATGCCATAATAAAACAAGTACATATTTTCTCAATGTCCGGAAAACAAGTTTTAATTCGGACATGAACTTTGAACTTCAGTATTGGCATACAAAACGTATTCTTTACTACATTATTCGATCGTGTTTATTTTGTCATACATACGCGTAATTCAGGAAAAAATAAAACAATACCCATGTTTAAGAAAGTAAAAGATATTCATGGTTCTCTATGACGTCAAACCCTCAAAACAAATTGTCCATCTTAACAAACATTAAAATACGCCAGTAATAAAACACAAATATATCACAAAAATCCACAATCACAGTTAGAAAATAAAACTTTGATCCAGACACTACTAACCAATTATAATATCATACAATTAATTCCGAGCGTGTTTCCGACAGAATGTTTTCATCGTTATTACAATTTCTTTGTTGCTATGTGTTTTATGGATTCTTGGTATATTTTATTTATAATTACATACGTTCTTTAGAAGAAAATGTTAAGATATCCAGACTGCATTATTCTTTATCTCGGACAATATTATGAATTCTTTCTGTTGTAGCGGCTGTTTGTAATTCTTCTAAATATTGTCGTAATTTGTGCACAATTTCGCTTATTTTCATGTCCACCCGTTTATGTTTAGGTGGAAATTTATTTAAAATTATTGATATCATATTTTTGCACATTTCAAAAGTTATTATGATGTTATTTTTGAAACATTTATGAATTTAATTACTAAGGGGAATAAAATTGTGTGAGGTGTTCTCAAGTGATTTTCGGCAACTTAGATACTGAAATATGTATAGACAAGCTCATTTTCCTAAAATATTTACGCTTTATTCTTGTGCAAAAATAAACAATTTTCATAATTCCTATGTTTTACAAGAAAAATACTGAAAGTATTATTTTTGTTAATGTTATATGTGATATTTTTACAAATACTACAATTTGTTTTATAAATAACCAAAACGTTAAATTCAGGGTTTCTTTAACGTATTTATAAATACGGGAAAAGGCTAGTTCTATAATTTTATAGAATCATTATTACATTCAAATTACTTATCACGTGGATTTTTTCGAAATACATCACTTGTTAACTTCAAGATTTTAGAACAGTGACACTTAGTAAAATATGTAATCAGGAAAAATTTAATAGGTAAACAATACTTCAACTAATTTGCACGGAATATTTCAGTAATATAGTAATTATTGAAAGAAAATTAATTTGAGATATTATTTGTAAGCTCGTATACAGGTAGTCAGATTATAATTTACGAAACCTCAAAACGTTTCCTGAAAATTAGATAGCCATGACTAATATTTGAGGCACGAATATTTCGCGTATTGATTGTAGGTCAGATTGAACGCCAATAATCTGAATATCACTGTAACTTCCGTGATTAGACGACAGCTGTTTTGACACACCTTTGGAGGTTGCAAGCCAGTAGTAAATAATAACATAATTCGTGGGGGTACCCACCTGTACGGTTAGGAGCCAATGGGTATTCGACTTTGGCCAGTGCGTGTATAGGACTGAGAAGTCTAGACTGTTACCAGATTAATGCGCGAAATACTCGTGCCTCTATTAATTATACAACTGTAGCAACACAAAGTAAATGAATGATAAACATTTTCACTGCATACGAAGAGAAAGTCGGTTGAAATAATGTTAGTTTAGCTGTAAAAAATAGAACATACGTAGTAGAAAGACATAGTAATACTGCGCTATTATTGATTTAATTTCAATTTCTTAGCACAGTAACATTCCAGCAGTATTGTGTTTCTGAGGGCAAACAACGGGTTCGTAGATACGACTATTTGTACCAAGTTTTCCTTACTCTACTGCAGTGTCTAACCTGAGAACATATTAATGTACAGTCTCCAAAATATTGTGTCTCATTAGCTACCTTATGTCTTCATTGTTATTGTTTTAGCAAAAACTAAATGTATCGGGGTTTACAATTCTTTTGTAATTTTGTAGTTGTATTTTTTATACATTTTGTAACATATTGACAACTAAAAGAAAAAAGAATTGTTTCTTCTCACTTAACTATTACGTGTTGTAGTTGGTTATTGAGACCAACCCTGAAGCTTAAAATAATAGAATTTCTATATATTTTAAAATATATGGTTTCCAATTTTCATGTGTGGTGTCGAAGCCTATATTTGGTATACCTTGACCAGGAAATTATGTTTTTCTGATCAGTTAATGGTATTTAAGAGCCCAGTACAGCCGGCGCATGAACTGTGCTGCAGCGGGTTTGGAGAAATTTTGGAGAAAGTCCCAACTATCGAAACTTTGCACGATGTTTCGGTCCTCGCGCATAAAGGCGATACTGTTCTTGATGGACGAGTCAGTCTAGACCTTAAAGCTTCCGTGTATATTTTCCTTCAAAGGCGGCATCTAGCTCCTGCTGTGTAGGACTCTTAACAGCATTTAAAATGTACTGATATTAGTAACTGCGAGATTGTACTAAGTATTTATACTTAACTGTCGATATGTGTGACGTTTATTCATTTGTTGTTTCACAATTATGTTCTATGACTTTATTAGACAAAAAACCCTGTCCGAAATATTGCCCAGTCGTTTCAAAAACACAAGCTAGTTAGATTGCGCCACTACATTTTTTAAAATATCGTTTTTATATGTTTCAGTGTACATTCGAGGTTTCTTATTTTAAAAAAATATGCTGCGGTTTTAAATCTGAAACAACTCAGATGATTTAGGTAACAGACGAAATTCGCCACACAACTTAAATGTTATTTGTTAGGATGGGTAATAATTAGGGACACAGAAATTTCGCGAATTCACTTTAGAAGAAAATATACTAGAACTCTTGTGAGTTTCTTTCATGACTGTGCTGATATGTATTAAATTATTTCTTGAAGATTTTGACCCAATAGCAAACTTGCCTAAAATTGTATCAAATGTTCAGCTTCTTACTCACTGGAGCAACAGCAATAAACAAGTACCGTAGACCAGATTAGATATAGGAGTATAGAGTTTTCGAATCCACGAAGTTTCCTCTATAGTAATAATACAAAATGAGTAGCAAATTTTGCTACGAAAAATGTATAGTGAAATATGTAAGCTATATGAAATGTTTATTTTCCTTAAAGTTTCGAATGGTAACTTATTAAAATAAGTATGTAAAATCTTTACCATGTTTCTATTAAGATAAAGAGTAGAAATGGAATTTTTTACTACTGTAGTATTTGTGGTGAAAAAAAATCAGAAAACGTTAACTAGAGTAAAATCCTAACTTTCTGTAGTGTGAATAAATTTTTCTTATTTCGATTTTGAAATGATGAATTTGTACTTCTCGAGTAGGCTATTGTAGACGTACAGAGTAAGCTTTAAAAAATTATTTAAGTTATAATTGCTGGTTACACATTTTTCGTTTTAAGGTAGAGAGAAAAAAGCAAAAACGGAACAATAAAATATATTATAATTGATTTCGTAATATCAGTTACATTTCATAAATGGCCCAGATACTTCATCTGTGGCTACTGTTTAAAAACTGTTTCACCATGCATGGCTCGACTTTGATCACACCCTTAACTGCCTTAGCATTGTGATTGTGATTATATTGCCTACAGTGCCGATAAAAGTCAACAAAAATTCTTAACATTACAATCATTCCACATTATAATTAGAATTTTTGGTATACAGGCTTCTCTACTATACGCCGACATTGGCCTATTATATCATAACAATTTTTAAAATTATCGTACACGCAGTAGGCTATTTATTTTTTGTGTTTTCAGTACTACACGGTTCTTTGAGTTCGCCTATTGCAAAAGAACACAGTTTGCAATGACAAATAATACAAAAAACTATGTTTAGTTTAAGTACATAATTTTTTTTGACTGAACACTTTAATGGAACACATCATCGTAAATGAAAGTATTCATAAATCCTGCGTAGTAACAGTGATGTTTCGAAATCCAAACCTAAACTGAATGTTATCTCTTGTATTCAATGTGCATATGTTTATAAAATTTTCGTATTTTAAGTAAAGGAAAATAAATAATAAAATAAAAAATATTTACATATTTATGAATAATATGTTTCATAGTCTTAGTAACATCTCCGGCTAAATACCAGCAAGTAAATTAAGGTACTTTGTGTACGGTAAAAAACAGAACATAATACCAGAATAAGCTAACGGGGAACTCAAACCTCCAAACACCACAAGTTGCACTAGTTCGACAAGCAATATATTTTCAGCTCTTGTCCAAGCATAGCTACACTCCTAACGAACAGAATGAGAAATAGGCCTACTGAAGATGCTGAATTTACGGTTTTCTAAATTAATTATGCTTATTTAATGAAGTACGTTTTTCTTAGTACATGTGGTTCATTTGTTTTATAAACCACGCTAATTGCTTCGAGAGATTGAAATTTATTTTGTTTGCGTAGTAATGTGCCAAACTTATAGATTTACAAGAACATTGTAAACTGTTAAATCTCAGACAATTGTATAAATGTAAAATTACCATATCAAGAAATTTAAGACAAATAAATTAATTTTTTTCACAAACTAATAAGTGTTGACTAGAACATAATAAACTGAATATTTTTCGAGTCAACTGTACAGAAAACATTATATTATAAATAGTCAACATAATTTTAATCCATGGAATAAATACGCGGGTAATAGTATGATTCTTTCAAACGAATCTGTTAATTTATTTTAGGGATATATTAACGTATTTGTCGGTTAATACTCCAAAGTGTTTATAAAATGAGGGCGCATGTTACTAATTAACCATATCCTTTGCTGCCATGTAGGCTAAGTAGACCTACCAAAGAATGTCGACATTAAAATGAATGATGTTTATGAATGTTTCATTTCAAAATGATTGACAGTAAATTGATGGAAAAAAGAAATACATAACTAATATTTCCTGTCATGTAATTCAAGGTAGACGTGCATAAATTTTCGTATTACAAATATTTATGTTTATTTAATAGAAACTGGTTTTACAAGTATGACCCAACATGAAACGCTATTTAAAATTAGTACGTATGTAAAAATACAAATCATGTATGGATACGATTGCGTAAAAATATCTGCTTGCGGTCATTTTTAGTTAAAAAATCACTTGTGGTACTACAGATGTTTCAAAGACTCGAATAAATTCCATAGAATGTTAATTAAATTAAGTTTACTGTACGAATCCTGTATACAATTACATGCATGCACGTTTACAGTAGTTAAACATATTTTGCGGGTCTGAAAAAAAGTAATTTATGTCTTCAAAATAGAAGCAATAATTTTACAACAGGAAAAGGCTGCACATGATAGCTAAACTGTTCCTGCGAATTAAATTTACATTAAACAAACAGTTAACCGTTTAACAAGGCTATTCTTTCTTTAGTATTAACTAAAACAATGTTGATAAAGTTCTCATGAGCTTATATGGAATGTAAGAAAGTGAACAGTTTTGTTATACGTACGCCATTGCGGGCGAATGTTACCGTAATGCAGAAAAACCCACAGTAAAAAACGAATAAAAGCCAGTAAGCTGTAGTCAACAGACATAAAACATACAGATAATTCCTTAAATGAATGTGGTCGTAATTTCAGTAATCCAACTTGAAGTCCAGTCCACACTCAGTTCCAAAGACTTCGATAGTATTTCCATATAAAATATGACTACGTTACTTTTTTAAGAACTATTTGTATGTTTTATGTTTGTTGACTACATCGTACTGGCTTTTCTTCTTCTTTTTTTGTTTTATTGTGGGTTTTTTCTGCTGTACGGCAACATTCGCCCTCAATGGCGTATGTCCAAAAAAACTGTTCAGCTTATAATACGAAACCATTGCAGAAATCGTTCAAAGATCACATGGAAAGTTATTATTAACATTTCGATAAGAGCGATAGAAATAGCGAGGCAATCATAGCCTTATGCACAATTGAAAAACAAGAATTTTTAACACACACACGTACACGAACAAGCGTTACTCTTGAACTCGATAAAATACTCAATTCTGTACAATGTTGGAGCGGAAAATTATTAAATGTAGGGTTCAGCTCAACAAGTTTGATCGGTATCAGCCCATTGTTTCTGTTGGTAGGACGTACTGTTGTAAAATATTCATGGCGTCAATTTTGAAAATAGGTGCCTTTTAGCTCGTGGTTGTTTATATAGACAACCAGTAGCATATCTTGATAAAAAAGTGGTTTATTAATTCCGATATGTAAATTTTTCTTGTGTCGTTACTAAATATAACTGAGAGGCTATGAAATATATGCTGGTTTGTGGTTGCAATGTGTACAGTTGGCGAATGTTGTTTTAAAACTGATCAGGTTGTTAAAAACGACATGATTAAAATAATACTTACGTAGCACTTAATAAAGTGCCGTTTTGCTCATTAACATATTACATACATGTGCTAGTTTGCACCACTTGTTCACTAATATAAAGGAAAACGTACTAAATTCTTCCTGGACTACAGGGTTCGTGATTGGCCCAGTATATAGAGCACTCACCCCTTACCAAGACAATTAGGGACATTTTTCATAAAACTACAAGTCTACAAGATACAAGAGAATTCACTTGTAACTTTAAAAAAAAATGTACTTTCTGTTTCATAAAGCTACTAGTCGAAACTGGCTGCTACAAGTCATAAGTTCTTTTTACATGTCGAATGGTGACCGTATTTCTCGAAAATGCTTGTACGAACAAACACTTGTAAGTATGGCAATATTTTATGCAAGTCTTGTGACCTAGGTAAAAATATTTACAAGTTTGAACAGGTAAGTGATGGAGTTTATACTTACTGCCGAGGAAGTTGTTCTTACATTTAAGTTGTTTTACTTGTAACTTGTAACACGTAGCTTGGAGACTTGTAGTTTTATGAAACAGGCACCTCGGCTCTGTTTCCCAGCGTTTCAGACCCAGATTTTCGTTCGTGGGATCAGTGCCGGATGCTGCCGTTGGTAGACGGTTTATCTCGGAGATCTCCCGTTTCTCTTATCCTTCATTCCTGGACTGCTCCATACTTATCTCACCGTGTCCTCATTAGTAGGCTTACTAACGAGGCAGATCTTAAGCGATAACCTAAAGCTCTTTACTTCGCTTCCTGGGTTATGATGATATTTTTTATGACTTAAATTTGTTTTGCCTACTTTTCGAAGGAAAAAGGAAGGCTTATTAGATCACCTTCCTGTACGTGTGTGTGTATGTATGAATGTTCCCCATAAAACATTTTGAACAAGTGGACCGAATTTCATCAATTTTTGTATACACTGACTACTTAGTAACCTGAGTAGATTTTTGTACATTTCGATTATACACTGTTCATGTTTTCAAAATGGCTGACACTTTAAAAATGTTCATCATGAACGATGTCTTAGGAACTATACTTTAGAAATTCATTTAATTCGATACACGTAAAGAACCTAGTCAGATGAACTGACTTTTATGTATTTCGCTCACGCATTATACATAGCTTCAAAATGGCGGTCATTTTATAAATTTTATCACATGTCATATCTGAGAAAATAGCCTATTTAATCGAATTTCATCTAACTCGTTATTTATATACCACATGCTAAGTTGACGTATCTTTTGTGAATTTCGATCATGTTGTGGTCATATTTTCAAAATGGTGGCCTTATTTTTAGCATAATGATATATCCGAGGGGATATTTTTCAGAATTCAAAATATTAATGTCACACAGTGTGTGTTCTTACTATGTTACATGTGATGGAAAAACAGCGGTCGATAGGCCTGCTAACTTTGGAATGTATTTCTGAATATGTTGTACCTATGTCCTGAAGTGATAGCATACATGCCTCGGCCTTTGAAGAAATTTTCTCTCCATAGGTTGGCCCTCTATTGACTTATATTGAGTTCCTGTATTAACAGTTTGCGTCAATAATTCAGCGACTAATGTGTATTATAGTTGTAGTAAAATATCTCAACGCATAACTAGATTTATTTAGTTACTTAGCTGTAATATTCACTAGTGATATGTTTCTAACATTTCCTATTTTAAAAATTAACACTCCTTTTTTTAAATACTTTTAATTTTCATACAGATATTAGGGACAAATTTCAGTTTAGTTCTTAATTCATATTTAAAACATATTGCGAAGCAATGCAAGTGACAGGTGGTAGCTACATCAGTGCGTTACAAACCTAAAACTTACCATATTGTCTGATTTGAAATGAAATTTGCTGTAGTTGTTAGAAAAATTCACCACTTTACTAAAAAGAAGATCTGAGGTTATTATTGTGCTTTTTATTTGTAAGTGGTGTTTTGAGGGAAAATATAAATCTACTACATACCATTACTAAAATTTCCTCTGGTTTGTACAAAATATTGTCACGAAATACACTTCCTAATAATTTGCGCGAGGAAAAACCGATAAAAATATTAATTAATACACTTGGTAAACTTCACCAACAGAAGTTAAAAGTGTATGTAAAGTAACGTTTAGCCAGAAACACCGTTAAGTTCCATCTACACTGAGAATTTTGGACTCCAGTGAGTATTTTCCTGTTTCAGCGTTACCTATTTTACTAATTACTCAACCGTTTAAAATTAAATATTTACGAAAACACACAAACTCTATTCCGTATATTCAAAGAGCATTTCTTGATGACGTAATAATCACAGAGGACAGAAAATAAATTGGTTCAATTCAGTAATTAAGTGTCGAAAATAACGCATTTACGTCACATTTGAGATATATTTTACAGAATAATGTTGTCCCAATATGTACGTGTTAAGACGGACAGCATAAATAGTAAATGTGTATTTAATCGATACGGATTTGAAAGCAGAGAACATAGTTAGCTCATAGTCACCCATACCGTTTCTGCTATTGCGGATACTAAATTTTCAATCGTTTTTTTTTACAATTATGTAAAATAAAAACATGACTTTTATGATTCTATATTGGAATACTTTTGAAGTAATAATGTTGTTTGAATAGTTTTTTACTTTTCTGCTTATAGGTTCAATTACAGTAATAACACGCAGTAAGTATTGAACACAAAATATATCGCGGAAAAAAAAAATATTTTTTGAATATTGTACCTGATAGAAAAAGTGTTTTACATTGACCTATAAAGACACTTACTGTCGTTTTGAAAACACCTGTCCCCGTACAAGCCCATTCCGTACATTCTTGCGAAATTATTTGACATTGTAACACAACTTCGTAAACTTAGAGGATCAACAACAATCCAATAGCAGGCTGCAATACGAATATAACTCTAAGTTATTAATTATTTTAATTTGGTTATTTGTATAATTTAGCTATACACATTTCACACCGATTGATAGTAAAGTTACACAAAAAAAAAACAAAGTTCTCGTAAGAAAGCGAACTCCATGGAATAATTCAGAAGTTTGACCTCTAACCAACAGTCGAAGCAAATAATCGAAATAATTCGTAGTGTAGTACAGTTACTAACAATATTTTACACATACATTTTTTTCCACTCTAGTAGCTTAAATATTTGTCTTAAAAGTGTCGTACTTACATTGTAAAGTACAATGATATATTTTCAAAGTTTCTCACCACTGGACATTTTGCTCTTCGTAGAAACCGCACTATATTGACGTGAGGGAGCGAGGGTTCGTTATACATATGATTAGCCTTTGCTGTCATAATACGCAATTAACCTTCTAAATTTCACGAGTGATGAAACAAACAACATAGTTCGATCTCAAAGTTCTTCTGTAATTGCGTATAACGTACCAATGAATCCACTTTTCTACGAACGAACAGCAATTATCAAGCACAGTTTAAGGTCGCGATCTACTTCAATTTTCAATGTAATATTTTAATTTTTATAAATGAACCAGATTAAGTTTTCTTATTTTAGAAATTAATTGTGACTAAATTTACCTTTATGAAATAAATTTTGTCTCTCACAGTTTTTGCGTAATGACTCTTTACGGTTTTATAAACGCCACTAAAAGCAACTGAAACAAATTACAGTGAATAAATATGCTGTAGGCTACCATGTTTCCTACTTAAAACAGAAATAATAAAAAAATTGTATTAAAACGAATTTCTGAAATTTGAAATTTAAATTTAACAATTTAATAAATGTTAAAAAAACACAAAAAAATTCCTGTTTTTATTCAGAATACCACCTCTAGTATAGCTACAGAATTGCACATAAGGCATTTAAACAAGGTGATAAAAAAACTTTTCACGTGAAATTTCCAGGCCATACTTAGTGACTAAGTCTATCCAGAAGGAATGCATTAACCCTTGAATGTGAACTTGAAGAAGTTTGTTTGTCACATGACAATAATTATAGAAAATTGTGGGAGATGTCAAGTACTGCTATATTAGGCTGTATGGGTAACAGGTGCATAAGAAGTACCTGTACCACTTTCTTAATTGTTTACTCTAGATGTGTAATTTAGTCCTCATTACAAACACATATGTCAGATTAAATTGTTAAGTTTCAGGTAACCGTTTAATGATAAATATGGTAAGTCAATTTAAAGCAGTTAATTAATTATAGAAAAAGGTTATAAATTACAGCATGCAGTTTTTGAACTAATGGTGTGCAATTTGTTATCATTAACTACCCCACTGACATATCGCTGAAATTCAAGCAGGGTCACTGTTTCACTATGACAGCATACTTGTATTTAGTAACATTTATATTGGGTAGGCACGTTCTACACCACTTGTCCCAGCATTCTTTTATGTACTATCGAATTTATTGAATTTCTTGAACACGCTCAGACCATCAGTGCAGTATATATGTGAGAGTGAAATCAATGGGAGCATTCCATTGTTAGATGATTTGATGGTGTTGAGCGAAAATAACCAAATTTCTACTTAAGCGTACAAATGTCCGCTCATACCGCGCAATACCTTCGCTCAAGAAGTACAAAAAATTGCGTAATGAACACAGGCTGATATATTCACTGGCAAAACCTAAAAAACGGATAAGACAATTCGCCTGAAAAAAAATTGTCGAATGTATATCCTATTGGCACCGTAGATTAATACATTATTAACAATATATCACGATTCATTTCACAGTAATCAACTGAAATCCATCACGAACATTAGTTATTGCATGTACAAGGCTTATCTGAGAAAATAAGGTGAAATTGTAATAAGCCAAAGTACAAAGATATTTTCGGACAGCTTCCACAACCAAAAACATTGTAACTTAAATAAAACCTACTAATGTACATAAATTCTTAAAAGTCACAACTGTGTTTATAAAATGCCTTGTTAATGTGAAAGTGTGTACATTAGAGAAACTGGCAGGCATATCAACATGCGAATTGAAGTACACCAAAATAATACAAATTAGACTAAATTGAAAAATCTGAACTAGCTGAGCATGTTTGGAAAAACAGTGATACAATGTTGTAGAAATACGCTACTCCGATTACAAAGAAAGCAAACTATACACAAAGAAAAATAAAGGAATCTACTTTTACTGTCAGCAGTATTAATGTCAATAGCCATGAAAGGATAGATTAAGAAAATATTTGCATTCTTCAAAAAAGGAAACACATTAAAATATATAGAAATAATTACAATGAGTATAGTCTATTTTGAAATTTATTTGTGGTGTCACTGTAAATTTTTATTGTATCGTATTTCTGAACATACAGCCATATTCCTTTCCGGAGTTATATGTTTGTGTTTGACAGCTAGTAGCCTACTTCACTGGCTTTGAGCTTTACTGTGGTGATTTTTCTGCAAACTGTCAACATTAGCTCACGATGTCATCTGTCCTAAAATGGTTTTGTATATTTTATTTTGTCACCACGATATCATCATGCACAAACCGACCGGTTGTTAACGCTGAACAGGCATTTAAGTTATTGTTGGAACATAATTCAAATTAATCCCTTTTAAACAGCTGATTTTTGGGTAGTAACAAAACGACGACAGTTTTCTTTGTACTTACTATTTTATTACGTAACTACAAAAGACCACAAATTGTAAAATTTTTAGGTATAGCAATGGTACACGTACAAATAAATCAACCATGCAATTATAGTTTCTATTATGAACTATGTAAATTGTTAATGTACATAAACACATGTACAAATATGTACACAGGGAAATTATTTAAAACGTATTACTGAAAATTCAGAGCACATATAGAAGAATGTTTGTCACAATGAACTAAGTTTGAAATTCTTTAGAAGCACACTATAACTACGAACAAAAGTACAGTGTAAAATATTTTCATGTCAATGAAATTTATATAAAATGACGAACTGAAACTAAAATTATTTATTTATTAATGGATTACTTTCTAACACGCTTGATTAATCCTTATAGCCTACTGTTTACTGGTCAAATGTTTCAGAACTCCTATGCGTACCTATTTTCTTGGCTTATTTGCTAGGTGAGAATAGTGTTGCTGTACTCCTTTGTTATTTGACCGAAAGAAAGAAAACAATTTTAACATTTATCTGCAGTATGTCCCGCCCTTGTTTCACATAGCTTAGCCAAAATGACGGACTTGTATGTGGGAAAAATTTGGGAAAGCCAAAAATTTCTGCTTATTAATTTGAATAAAATTATGCTTTATGCCGGCTGCGTGAAACAGGTTTGTCGTCATTCCTTGTCCAATCAGTAACTTTGCATGGAATATAATAGAACTACATTTTCGCCTACATATTTCTCTACACTGATGAAAACACGACGTGGGGAGATACAACCATGCAATAAAACGAGGAATAAATGTACCATTTTTGTGTACATAATTCAGGAGTCAATATAATCTCACAGAGCAGCAAGGAAACTATCATTTTTGTTTTCAGAAGCTAAAACCGCGTTAACTAAAACACTGCTTATGTTGGAAGGACCAATGTCCTTCAATTGCTGAAAATATTGTCATAACTTAGATGAAAATTCGCTCCAACTACTATCATGCAGCGTTTCAACGTGTAAAACTATTCACATCTTATCCAGAGCCATTTTGCGCCATACATGTGAGGATGTGAAGCCAGACAGTGGTAAAAAAAATTTTTCTCCACCTTTTTGTAGTTAGTTGGCAATCATGCGGACCTCTGTATTGATTTATTTGGCCGCCATCTTAAATTTCTTGCTTTATGCTCTCAGGAGGAACAATCATTGGTTGATGATTACCCAAACCTAGCCTAGTTAAAGTTGAGTTAAAATATAGTACGTATTTGTTGTGTGTTCATACAGTACTACATTCTTTTTATATTGACGTCAGATAGTTTTGACCTACACCTTTTGTGGAAAACATTTTGTCTCTGACTTCGATTGCGCGTATTTTTGTACTAACCGGTGCGTTTTGTTACGCTTTGAGTTTTGTAACATGTCATGTCTGTTCCTCAACTTTGTTTCTAGGGGACCCACTTTTTTTCGTCTTCCTCACCAGTGCAATTTTGGAAATGCATACAATTGCCTGGAATGCAACGTGCCCAATAGAAACAGGTGGATTATTTCCTGTGCAATAAACTCAAGTACTTTACTTGCACAGTTTTGTTTCCCTGTGAATATTTCTTACGCAACTTCTGTGTTTCAGTTTAGGATTCCCCGCGATCTTTAGTTTTGAGAAAAAGTATTTCAGAACACATTTCCAACTTCCTTTACATACATAAAATTTAATTTACACACGTACATACATCTTTGTTGTCATTTTAGTTATCTGTAATTAAAACTAACAACTTATACAGTTCTCTTTGCTATCATACAAATCGACAGTAAAAATGTTGTTTCAGTTTTGCATAAATATTCAGAAAATATAAAATTGTTTTAATGTTTTTTAACCGTTGAACGCTTACAATTGCTGACTAAAATCTGACTCGAACTGAATGAAGCAAGAAATACAATACCAAGTAGGCCTATCATAACACATTGATAAACTGACGCAATGTGTAGTAAACTCGACTAGTTCTAAATTTCTCTTTTCGTGTAGCGAGTAAGTTATGAGAGAAGTGAATACAACAGTGGTTTAATATCTGTCGGAGAGTGCTGATAACTTGAAAGCTGTTTTATTTTCAGATAGCCTATTATCAGTTTTGCCAGTATATATAGATGAATTACAAGAAAATCAACGGAGTAATTTTTTAAATGGCACTGTTCAGTTATTTGTTATAAAAAGTGGTTGGTGCAAATTTCTTAAGAAACTGTATAAATGTGTCCAGTAAAAATATATAAAACAAATTTATGTTTTGCTAATTGTTTGTTACTAATCTTTGGTTATCATGTACATGTGTATCATTTACCATCATAAGCACAACGTTCTCACCTACTTCACTTGATAAGTGGTTGGAAATAAATTGGCACTTTTGAACATCATATCGTCTACAATAATTAAAATATTTATTGCGACCTCACTTTTGAGTGCTGTGCCGTTTTACAAATTAATTGGCACTCATATAGCTTTGTTTTCATCTCAATTTCGCAGCAAAATACAGATTATCTGATTAAAAAAGGGGAACTAGACTTCCAAAAGTGCTCGGTTTATCCCGAAACTTCCCTATAATTAGTGGATTACTGCAGTCGTATACTAATTAATTTTTCTGTCTGACGTAAATAAATGGCATACTTTACTTCAGTTGTAGTAAATTTCCTGTCATTCTAAGATGGTTGTCCTGACAGAGCCGAATCGTTTTGCAGGGTCGTACAAGAAAACTTTCATTTTGGTGAAACAAGAAAAAATATTCATTACCAGTTTATCGGATAAAAGGAAAAAAAATTCCAGACGATGATGGAAGAGTGTCTTCAAAACACATACATGTCATAAAATAATTTTTGGTCCACCCAACTTTGGCGAAGTACCCTTGTTAGACTACTACAGCTTAGCATGTAAACTCAACTATGATAGACGCATGCATAGAACATTGCTGCGCATTCGTGTGCAATAAAATGCAGTAAGGCGAGTCGCTAATTCTTTATGACCAAGCTACTGTCACCTTTATAGGCCCTCTGGAGCATTAAATGCTCCATTGTTATTTTTCGTGTCCCGGATCAAATAACATATTGCCAGTAAGTAGAAATATATACAGCATTATTATTTGCGACAGTAAGATCATCCTTTAAACATTTGTCTTCCCAACAGATATTCTGGCTTTTGTAACACATCGCAGTCGCAGAGCTCATCGTTGTTGACAAGCATATTCCTTTTCTTGAGTTTGTTACAACAGAGTGAATCTCTCGTTCTCAGTCTGCATACTGCAAGTTATGACCATGTGCAATTTTCTCTTAGGCAAGTAGGGAAGGATACCTGATTAACTCAACTTCTTGTGAACCTTTAAGAACGGCTACTCATCTGAAAAAGCTGTTTATGTTCTTCAGTCTTTGTTGGACTGGTTAATGGCTGAAAAGTTGATATTTTACATCGTTTTCTTGTCTTTTCTTTTAAATTGATCTAACTACCATTCTTATAATATGAAGCAGAGAAATTTCAATAATAGGAAACACCTGCTAAAGCAGTGTTGGCGTAAGATATCCAGACACAATTCTGGGAGTCTCGTTCAGAGATGCGTCCATTCTTTGAAATGTGAAGAAGAAAGTCACACCAGTGGTGTTTATTCAGAAAATGTGCGGCTCAGTCCAAGGGCTTAAGTTCTGAGAGTGGTGGAGTGAATACCTCGTGACGTTCCTGTATGGCAACATAGTATGATATAGCGTGAAGATACTTTGTCTTTGGTGTTCAAGGGATGTCACTGGAAATTAAAGAGTTCGATAAAGGATGAGGCTTCTGGTAAGCAAATTCCTTATAATAAATATGTACCTTAGCAATCATTTGAGAGCCCGTTAACTTTTTGCAGGTGTCAAAACAATGAATAGTAGTTTTGTGTTGTATATTGCGTGCAACCCACCTTATACTCACCGTATTCTTGTAGCTATTTGATGACATCTTACGATTAATTATAGACTGTTGTTTAATATACAGTTTTTAAAAAAATGCGGGGATAATTTTTACGGACGTATTTTTCACCGTTTTCCTTTATGCTCAAGCCATGAATCTGAGCTCTAAAAAATTACTTTCAAAATTTCTGTTCGTGCATGTACACGGTATACGTTTGTTATTTCTGAGATATAGTTACTTCTTAAGAATAAATCAAATTTAACACAAAAATTGTTTCCTTGCCTTGCATTTTACACAGTGGGAGACGAACTATAAGCAAATATTAAGATTAATTACGTAGATATTACCTCAATCTTCTCATACGTTTTGACTCTGTTTTAGTGCATTAGTACCAATTATTGGTACTCATGCAGTAAAACTGGGTCAAAATGTTTGAGAATCACGCAAGTTACTTTTACCTTATTAAACCTAATATTTATTTATGTATATTTTGTCACTTATCGTGTTAATTACGAGATAAAGAAACAAGTTTCACGTAAAATATCTTGTTCTTGAAAAGTAATAGTCGTTAGTCTAATGTGATACTGTCCTAATATTTGACTAATTCAGGACTCTGTGCTAGAACAAACTGAACTTAAAACATAAACGGCTGACATGCCAGACGCCCAAGAAAGATCTTGTCTGCTGATTATCCAGAAGGGTAATGTAAGTGGTGAATACGTATCTACACAAAAAAAATATATACAAAGCTAGAACCAGAACAATACTTCGTGCTTGCACCTTAACAAGAGACAATCAGACAGAAAACTAAATATGTAACTGAATGGTAACCTACCAGCAAACGAGACAGGTTGGTGTCACCTTGGTCACAAGGACACTCTCTTTTAAGTAGTACATTTAAAATAAGGTTGAAAAGATTTACAACATAAAATAAATTCTTCAAAAAATTATGAGAAACATTGCGGGAAGCATCTGTCTCGACGCTAGTAAGTTCATCTTTAGGACTAGGTTATTCAGCAATTAAATACTGTAGTTTATGTGAATTAACAGCCCACTCAAAAGTTTTGTCGATACTCGACTTAACTCTGCAAAATGAACAGTCATTCCAAGAGTTAAATCTACTCCCAGCTACTTGTTAAAAGCTGTCAACTATTTACCATCCCTAGCTTCTACGTCGAGAGAGTGCCCTTATACGAGAATACAAGAAGACTCGAAAGAACACTTTCTTGCAAATTCGTCATTATATTGGTAATATCACATATCACTTAAAATCAAGGAAACGCCCGGTTGATACAGTCCAATAACTGCTAACTGAAAAGTTTCATTCCCGAAGAAGAGAATGGATATGTTAACTGTATGAGTTTACCACGACATTTGTAGACGCATAAATCCTAGCCAAATTTCACCAGAGTCTTACTTACTACGACATAATTGGACAAGACTCAACAGTTGCCTTCGTTCTCTTCAGTGCGACTGAAAGCTCCGAGAAAAACCTCCTGGTACGTAGTTAAAGAATGAAAACCAAGAAAATTTCCAGAGTACCCTGAGGATTTCCGGTGCCGTACATCAGCCGACGAATTATTGATCTCCAGACTCGATAGGTTATCTACATTTAAATCATACGTACGTCCTACCTTCAAGAGTTTTAGACGTGAGTGTTGAATCAGCCATAAGATAAATAAATGAATGTCATTTAATAAAGAAGTAGGTGAAACGACGTGGGCATCAGTGTATATGCGCGTGTGGGCACGCGTGTGTGTTTTCCAGCCTAACGCTTCATATTACACATCTTAATGCACAAAGAAATTATGTGAAGACGCTTAGTAATAAGTTAACAGGTAAGCAATTTTATATATATATATATATTAAATAATTCGAAGTAATAAGGAATTGACAAATAATCTGGATGTTTCATATGGGCATAACATTGTAAAGAGTCTAAATTGATATAAATAATAATTTGTTTGTAATATTTGCTGGGTAGGCAAAACTATTTTTTATTTATTTGAAATACACACGTTTGTGACTGAATACTTACATTTTCGATTTGGAAACTAATTAAGCGTGTTATATACAAGATTTAAAAACTTTTGCAAATGTTCAGGTAAATACTTCTTAGCTATTTCATATCGAGTACGAAAAATACATTGCGTTCAGTGTGATTACAAAGCGATGCAGATTTGTCATAAAATCGTTTCATTCTCTAGTAACATTATTTGTTGTTGATTTTGCGTTGTATTTGTGAGTATAAATTCTTAAAACAATGGTACAGTGATTGACGCAAATTGATCTCTGGCATACAATTGAAGCGTTGCGTTTTATTATAGTTGCGTATTGTTTCGCGAGTTCAGAGTTCACATTTATCGTCCAGTGTGTTGTCCTGAAGCTTTCTGAATATTGAGAGAATACAGCCTTGTAGTGGAAAGCCCTTTGATTGGCCGCAGGTTTAGACGCGTAGCAAGCCATATTCCAAGCACAAACTATTTCGGAATGTTGTTAATTCGGAATTTCTTATTTTCCACCAAGATCGTTAATTAGAGACCTTCTTCCATTTTTAGATGATTTCTTCACAGATGTTAGTGAATTTCGTGATATTCAGTTAGTTTAGTTAAATTTCAAGGACAATGTAAAACAATGTAAAATCCTCTTCCGGTCTGTAGAATATGATTCTTTTAGCAGCGCAATATTGCTAAATTTAGCCAAGCACTAGGGCTTAAGCGAGCTGAAACAATGTCGTGTTCTTAGCTTCGAATGCATAATTTGTAGTAGGTCTATTAATACGTCAAGTCGCTGGTTTTGGTGAAAAGAAATTAGCAACAAGTTGTTTCAATGCCTTACATGCAAACATGAAGCGCTGCTACATGGTCAGTGAGTGCATGCTTTTTATCTCAACGTCTTGCGTTTCTACTCGCCAGTGACAAGACTTGTAGTGTCGCCGTAACCTTAGTTCTATTAGCACAGTCAAATATCTTACGCATCTGCACAAAGAATTGCTGCCAATGACCAATTAGTAATTTTATAATTCTACCAAACACTGTCCAAATCTTATACATTACATTAATAGTACTTTCCATCGAATAAGATACTTTTCGGTATCATACTTTTCGTACGAGTGAAAGTCAAAATATCTTACTACTCTCGCTACTTACCAAGCGAAATAACTATCAAAACGATAAGAATGAAATAATTTTGAGTGAAAGTAGATACATTAGCTTCAGAATGGCAAATTAGTTATTTCCGGTTAAAAAAAATCTTTAAAAATACAGATACTCGAAGATATGCAAAAATTAAGGTATATTAAAGTATTTTTTTAATACTGAAAATTTTACGTCAAATTACAAAAGTGCCATTCTGCAGCTTAATTACATTTCCTTTCACTATAGATTATTTCAATCATGTCGTTTAGACAGTTTTTACTTTGGTTAAGTAGTGAAAATAGTCAAATCGCTACTTTAACACGCGTTGTACAAAAACTATACAACCGGATACAATTTAATTGGTAGGAAATTACTGTAAATGTGTTGGACAGTGTTTGGTACAGTTATATAGTTATGAAATTTTTCGGTGCAGAACAGTCTTAAGCAGAAGTGCAGATATGCGCATAAGAGACTGAAACAATTTGGTGCAAAATACTGAACAGCCAGTATCAGTAGTTCCAATAGATTGTCCAGTTTCATTAACTTATAAAAATAATTTGGATAGTTACCCAAAACATTCACTCTGAATTTTTTTTTTAAATTTAATAACCTAAAATAGTTTACAAAGTTTTTGATTATATTTGAAAAGCAACCTAATTTAGTTACGGCGTTTTAGAAGAATCGCTACATATTTTTGTCACGTTCAATTTTACGTAGCTGTAAACAACAACATTTAATTTTTTATTTTTGGACCCCAATAATCACATATGGCGTTATGAAAATGAGCTAAAATCAATCAAAGAATTATTTTCTCTTCGAACTGTGCAGTCTAAAATTTATTCAAAGCATTCTTGTAATAAATACAAACAAGAACAATTTTTCTACGGTGCGTTAGGCATTAAAGCAAGTTGATGCAAAATTATATTCAGAAATAAAAATCACTGTCTCTAATTGTAAATTATGTGTGTATACGAATAGAAATCAAAGAACGTTACACGATTGTATAACATTTTCTCGTCCGCCATTATTGTTTAAAGTTTAGTTTAGCAAAAATGGGCGTTTAAGCGGTCTTTTGTGTGCATAAGTTATCGGCTAGAAGGCAACACACCAGTTTATTGACTTACGCCTAGCGGCTAGGGAGAGGCGTTAAGAGACTACAATATAGCCCTTAGACCCCCGGTAAAGCTTGTGGCCTGAAACGATGCTTTAAGCAATTGAGAAAATATTCACATTATTAAAAGTTCAATTTTCAGTAAGTCTTATTAAGTGTGTACTACTGCCGGCGCGCTTGATCAGTGGCCAAGGAAGAGGTCCTTCAGTAGTTATACAATTTTACTTGTTATACTAAATATAATATTTGTAGGTAAATATGTGATACATAAAATATTGTTTTTAAACGTTTTAAAACGATTGTTAGGTTATTTTTTTAGCATATACCAGTAGTTAAAAGCAGTTTTCTTTGTTGTGCAAACTTTCGTTCCTTCGAGAGATTTTACGCAATAACTATTAATGTATTGATGAAATTTCCCTCACTCTTTTTGATTACTTGTTTTATAGCTGAACTCTACTTAACACATTATCGTCTCTTTAAGGCAATAGTAATTATGACATGTTTAGGTTTCTTATTATTTTATTATGTCATAGACTTATTATTTGTGATTACTTCATTACAATTACGCGGTTACAGTGATCTGTCAAATTACTTTATATAAAATACGCGGTTACAGTGACGTTTCAGCAAATTGAAGTTTAAGTAAGCGACTTGCTGCGAATGAGAAACTTCGATAAATATTATTTACGTATAGAACCTTTATGGTAAAGCATAAAAAACACATATTAAATTTCGTAATTTAGTAGACATATAAATATTTAAAAATAAACTGAAATTTATCAACACACATTACTATACAAAGTATACCAAATAATATAAGCACAAACCGGTTGTTCCTAAATAAAAAATTTCATTGAAATTTTTAAAACTTTATTAAAATAAAATATCTAATACAACGTACATTGAAGAAAACATTAAATAAAACACTTTAATATAACTAATACAATAATACAAATAATTTAGTAAAATTTTCCACTAAATGTATAACTAACCAATAAAACAATATCGCTGTTTTTAAACATCAGTTCCTATTAATACGTATAAAACAAATGTGTCTGTGACTACGCTTAAAACAGCACAGCGAGAGGAAGTCAAATTCAAATTAGTTTCTGAACTTTGTAACTGAAATACTAAGTGAGTGAGATATTTTGGTCAGCGTTCAACATCTAGGTCTTTAGCGCTGGTGGGGGGGATGGTTAATATGATGTGAGTACAGTCATCGTCACGATTCTCACATGCGAAAATCCAGGGTCCGACCCCGTCGGGAATCGAACCCGGATCTGAAATACTAAGTCAGAGTTTGTTAATGCGGAAAAATATATGTTCCAGTATTATAAAAAAATATAATTGTGTGTACAGCTATTAACACAAAATTTAACTGTGGCCTATATTTGTCAAGACAGTTAATATTATTGGTAGTGAATAAGAAAATTTGAAATTTGAATATAAGTTAGTTGAATGACGCAGGAGCTGAAAGTACGAATGAACTAAGATAATGCTATATTCCTGTTTTTGAAAGAGCATTATATAATCTTAAACATATATGCATTGCATTTCGTTAATGTAATGACTAATTAGTAGGGAAGGGAAGAATTCGCATATCCAATGATCTGCATTTTATAATCCGCTGTACTTTACATACTTAAACCGTAACATTTTTCTGTTAGCTGCTTCTCACTGGAACAGCATACAATGAAGGAATAAATAGGACTCAAATTGATAATTAAAATATATAATACAATGTATGCTAACATGCATATCATTGCAGTCACTAATTTTTCTTTTCCTTATTGATGAGGCAGACTTTTATGTAACACCTCATACGATGTTGATTCTTTACGAGACTGCATTTATTTCGCGTAATAATAGTTTTAATAATTAAGTTAGATAAAAGTGTTTTAAATTATTCCACAAAGTTAAGTCTAGTGGAAGTTACGTTACTCTTAAAATTGACCCCAAAAATAATTTCTTAAATCAAATTAGTAACCACTTTTTTTCTTCATTTTGACATTATTCAATAATGTTCCTACATAATGTAAAGTAAAATTATTTTGTACTTACAGAAATTAAATTTCACAGGCGATTTTCAGAGTGTCATTATTCCAGTTATAATTAACTTTTCGTGGCAGGCATTACATATTATCCGTTCGTAGAGCATAGAAACCTAGTGCTAAGAAAACGGCAGGAGATGTACTTTTGTAAAGTTCTGAACGTACCAAGAGGATCCTGGTTTCCCTATCAAGCAACAATGGTTTCTCTGCCATTGGTATCTGCTGCACGGTAACCTTGAATGCATGTCTGTGATATCGTGCAAACCTGCACCCTGCCATGGTGCGATCATTTCAGCAACAATCAACGTATAAAGTCTAAACACTTGATAAGACACCTTCAACAACTAAGCGCCATACAGGATAGTAAAAGTCAGTGTTTTTTCTTAAAATAATTCCGCACCACATTACTTCAATACCTCAGTGCTAGAGCCACGGTTATACGGCGAAAAGATTTTTGCATCAATCGGTTTGAAATGTCTTTTGTGCACACCTGTAGCTCTATGATTCGTGGTCAGCAATTGACTGTTCCAACTCTCGCACGTCTTGGGTTTCTACTGGCGAATCACAGCTGTATGTTGCTACAACTGTCTTACTCTGATTGGTGCAGTCAAATGAGTGACTGTCTGAACAAAGACACGTTGCCAATAACCATGAAGCACAGCTGTCGATATATACGTATGGCATTGAAACTAAATTGTATGAAAATATTTCGCTACAAAATCGACGCTCTACTCAGCACCTCTGCTTCACGATTATTGGCAGAGTATATTTGGGCACATACGTGACTCATTTAACTGTGCCAATCAGAACACGGATACCTGCGACACCACACGCCTGTGACATGCGGACAGAACCCTAATACATGGAGAGTTAAAAACACCCCATCACTAAGGACTGGAAAATTACGCGAATTCAATTATCTGCAGGCTAGAATCCATTGTACTATGCATACTCAAGCCACAACTATTCGTTAACTAGTTGCTACGCAGTGGAACGGTAGACAATGAACGAATAAACGGGGCTTGAGTATACATAGTAGGCCCCTACAATGGATCCTATACTACAGGGCATTGAATTCACGAAATTTTCCAGTCCCTGTACCCATCACTAGCCATCAAGTTGAGCTACAAATGTGCACGTGAGGACTAGCAATCAAGTTGAGCTACAAATGTGCACGTGAGGACTAGCCATCAAGTTGAGCTACAAATGTGCACGTGAGGACTAGCCATCAAGTTGAGCTACAAATGTGCACGTGAGGACTAGCCATCAAGTTGAGCTACAAATGTGCACGTGAGGACTAGCCATCAAGTTGAGCTACAAATGTGCACGTGAGG
>PNEQ01115220.1:38496-82880 GCA_003012365.1 Medauroidea extradentata | reverse complement strand
AAAGTGGTGCAGGAATATTTTCGCCAAACTTCATTGGCTCTAAGGATAGTGCACATACACCTGCTACCTACTCTATTTGCCAGTGATAGCGAAGTAATGGCCGCCCTTCAAGGGAGCCGGTATAACAGCTAACTATACACCATGAGCAGACGAAAGCATTATAACTCGCTTAGTTTTCTCGTAATGGTGCGTCAAAGTTAAAAATTGGCATGTTAGAAAGCCATGCAAATAGTGAAAACCAATTTACTTAATCAAATGTAAGGTAACATGCCATGTGCTACGTAACCTCACATACATAAACCCACAACCTAATAGCTGGAATCTTAAAAAAAAAAAGTACAGTAAAAAGTTGCAAGTACAGCTATTTTTTAAATACAAAGTTACGTAGCCCACGGCAAGTTAATTCACTGTGAATTATTTCATTTAAGTTAATGAACTGGTTCTCACATTTTGCTCGGCGGTGTAACATGTAAATTTTAACTTTGACCCTGCGTTTTGAGAAAACAACGAAAGTTTAAATTGTTTCGTATGAGGAAACATTATTCGCAATTACCTTCTAAGAAATCTAATGCAAATTGCGTAAAACATATTTTTATGTATATAAAACGCACTTGAATGCACCTAATATGCTTGCAGGGCATTAACAGGAGAGAGCCGCGGTGGTGTAGTGGTTAGACCACACGGTCCTCGCAAAACGGTGATCCGGGTTCGATCACCGGTGGGGCTAATGCAAGATTTTTGCGTTTGGAAAGCGTGGCGGACGTTGATTTGGACGGTGGGTTTTCTCGGTACACTCCCGTTTCTTATACCCCTGCATTTCGTCGCTGCTCCGTTGCAGGGCCTCGAGTCATGCCATCTCCCAGGGAACGGCGGATGCCCACGAGCTTCCATGTAACAAGTCTGTCTCTGGAGTGGGATGTCTCTCCCTCGGGTTCACTACCTATCGGAAGAGCCGCGATTTCATCGCGAAAAGATTTTTGCAACATTTGGTTTCGATGCGTCATGTGCACACCTGCAGCTCTGCTACATCGTCTCTGATTGGATGGTTTTACTCTCACTGGCCTTGGAAAATTATAGACGTACAGACTCACAATAATCTTATTCTGATTGGTGCAGTAAAATGAGAAACATGTCTGAACATAAGACACTCTGCTAATAACCTTGAAACAGAACTGTCGATGTGCACATGAGTTACTGAAACAAAGTGGGGCAAAAATCTTTTCGCGACAAAATCGTGACACTACCTACACGAAAAGGTTTTGCCCCACTTTGGTTCAGTGTCTTACGTTTACACCTGCACCTCAACTTCATGGTTATTGGCAGAGTGTTTTTTTGTGCACAGTTATTATTCATTTGATTGTGCCAATCAGTACATGGATAACTGTGACACAACACGTCTGTGATTTGCAGGTTTAACCTCCAGACGTTGTATTTTAAGGCATCCAATCATTGACCACAAAGCAGAGATGCACTGAAACGAAGTGCTGCAAAATCTTTTCGCGAAATCTACCGGGGCCTTACCTATCGGACATTTATATCCAATAAGTAGGGACCTGAAAAATTAGCGATATCTTTTATGCACAGCCAAATTTTCAAATATCTCAAAGTTTTCGTTATGACTCATTTTCGTGATTGGCCCTTGACTTATTTGACACCTCCAGAACAGGCTAAGCTAATAATAAAGAAACGACTAAATGCAATCCCAATAATGTGTATCGCTGTGTCAGCGAGTAGCCAATGAAAAGCTGTTGGCTACTTGAATATACAGATTTTCTTGGAGGCTTGCCTACAGCTCAGTGAACACGTGACTTAATCCAGTGTCTATATGTCAATAAGTAGAGACGTTATACTGTGACGTTTAGATTTCATACAGGCTTCACTCTTAAATACTATGTACGTATCTGATATCCTCTCATGTTCGACTCTTTGTGTGGTACGCTTGACGGACATTTTCAACCTATGATTAGAGCAAGCGATTTTTGGTAAAAAGTATTCTGCAACAATTTGTTTCAATTCCTTATATGCACATCTGTTACTCTGCTTCATGGTCAGCGATTGAAAATATTTAACTTTCGGTGCCTCGGGATCCACACGCAAATCACGCACGCGTAGCGTTCGTGGTCATTGTTCTGGTCGGTGCGGTCAAATGAACCACGCCTCTGCCCTATTATATTCTGCCCATTACCACTTACCACCAAGAGTTGTCGGTTTGCACACACGGCATTGAAACTAGTTGTTGCAAAATGCTTTTTCCCAAATGTCACTGGCTCTACCGAAAATGTAAGTTAAAATATACAATACCCAATATAATACTCTTATTATACAAATAAAATGATCTGGTACTGGTTGACAACTCATCACGAACGGCCACACACTCTTATTTTTGCAGATCCGAACAAAGTCTGCGGGTTTTAAGATGACGGAGTTCTCAGCCGAGTTTATACGTGATATTCTCGTGGGCTGATAACGTATTTCTGAGGAGACTGTAGGCAGTGTTTTCACAGAAACAGAGATTCTCCCTAAGATTGTTTAATTTTATTAAGAAAATGTTTGTGCAAAAACGAGTTGAGCGTGTCATCTTGCTTTTCATATTGAAATGAGAATAACATTTTACAGCTTTGATTATCTAAGCTTTATTAAGTGTTTCACAGTTAAAAAATTTTGCCAGTTACAGAAAGACATCCTCCCTTTATTAGTTTACTGTTCCGTTGCCAGTGCCAGGTAGATGCCAGCTTACTGTTAAACGAAGACATTTAATAAAACATCTTCCCAGATATTTTTTTTTTATTTTGGTATTTCCCGTACCTTTAATTGTGAAATGTTAATGTCACCAAATGCGAAACACCATTGTTTTGTATACATTTAAGAAAAAATTGTTTATTAACAGGTCAGTGTCTTCCCAAACACTGACTTCTTTCTTTTCTTATAATATTGTACAGTTCATAAATAAATGAGTATGTCACTCATTTCCTTCACGACGTTTCACTTCACATATTCATAGTAATTTAAAAGTTCACTAGACGTGTTAATTAAACGCCCAATGAACGCTTCGTTCTTCGGAAAGTTTAAAATAAATATGGCACGTGTTTATAAAATAATAACTCATTTATACTTATGCGTACCAGAAAAATGTTGTCGTTTGTATCTAATTAAAAGTATAGAGTAAAAATCTTGTTGCAAGAAATGTAATAGCTAAAAGAAAATTTAAAAGTTTTCGTTCAGAAGTTCCGACATTTAAATACGGGATGCAGAACAATGCTTTAAACGTGGAAAAAGTACAGTTGCATCAGATAAAAATTAGATAGCATTTAAATTTAAGGCAGTCCTGAGAGACACTGTATTATTAATAAATAGAGACGTGAAAAATTCGCGGATTCACTGACATGAAGGTTAGCCTCCAAGAATATATTTGAACTCATGAAAACAGCAGCTGTTCATTAGCTGCTCGCTGACATCGTAATATGGGACTGAATTTTGTTAAATTTTCATTATTGGCTCAGAGACTTGCAGGAGGAGTCAATAAGTCAAGGACCTATTGCGAAAGTGACACGAACTTACGGTCGATGGAATTATAGCTTGTACCAAAAAAAAAAGGATTTTTTCAAGTCCCCATCATTAAACTTATTTAGTTCTCATAATACTGTATTTAACAATTAAACTGTGATAAAATACATAGTAAACATATTTATATTTATTAAAATATTCATAAAATGTATTCAAATTGCTTCCCTGTATCTGTTTACACAAACCTGACCATTCTTATAAAATATTAATATTAGAAGGATAGCGTTTGGCACAGTGGCCAGAACACATGCCTCCCACCAAAGCGATCTGTGCTCGATTCCGCCGCAGTCTAACCTTTATTTTCGCACGGGGAAAACCAGGTGGACTTTGACTTTGGCTGGCTTTTTTGGATACTTCCGTTGACACCAATCGTTGTAATTTTCACTGCCCGGCCGCGTTCCAAGGAAAGTTTCAGTAGATGAAGCGCATGCCATTAATAGGCCTGTGGTACACTCGCAATAAGGGCGTGTTTCGCAGGCCGAGGTTTATTACTGGAGAATTGATTCCTTGCTGCTTGTAGGCCTACACTGAGAAACATATATTGTTAGAGACCGGAAAAATTCGTGGGTTCACTGATATGTAGGCTAGACTTCAAGAAAACACGTGAACTCAGGCAGACAACAGCTGTTCGTTGGCTGCTCACTAACACAGTAGAATGGGCCCGCATTTATTACTGGCTCATCGACTTCAAGGTGTTGTTAAATATGTAAATGGCCAATTGCAAAAGTGGAAGGAACTTGTAGTTGCTGGAATCATAGCTTGTGACTGAAAGAAAACGCGAATTTTTCAGGTCTCTATATATTGTTGTAAGAACCAGATTTTGGTTCCTCCAACTATCCATTATTGTTACATAGTGACAGCTATATGATTGGTTACAGTTACTACCTACATAATAATGGTAAATGGAGATAGAAATAATAAGAAAACTTATTTGTTGCCATTACAGAGTTGCTGGGTACTGTCAGCAATGCTGTTCTGCAATATTAGCAATCTCTACTTGTTGCTCGTATCAACGCAGTACGGTAATTTTAACAATCTGTTATGTTGCTTGTACAGTGCTGTGTAGTACTCCCAGCAATGCAGTATTGTAATTTTAACAATCTGTTATGTTGCTTGTACAGTGCTGTGTAGTACTACCAGCAATGCAGTACGGCAATTTTACAATATATTTGGTTGGTTTTACGGTGCTGTATAATTACTTTAACAATACTGTAACGTTACCTTACAGGGCCCCAGCGGTCGCTTCAAATGCATTATACAGAGCGGCAGTGTGCATTGTTTCCTTCGACAAAGCGTTGCAAAAACCTGTCGTAAGACAAATTTATAAACCGTTGTATGTTATTCTCGCACGGAAAATAACTATTGTTTATTTTATTCGTATGAGCATAGTTACGTGGCGATAGTTCGTGTATGTGTTGGTAATTCCGCATCTCATCACGATATACACATCGGCCAAAGACCTCTGCCCCAAGCTAACTTCGTAATAGGTTTAGTTGATTATCATCTATTCCAGACCCGGCAATCTTACTATTCTGAAGATTATAGCCAGGTGTCAACCATAGTATTAAACAAAATAAGCAAAACTTGAAAATATATTTTAAATCTTGTAGTACAGTCCTACAAACAAAAAGTTCCTGGAGCTATCAACTGATAGCACTAACGTCGCGGCCGTAGGTACCTCCAGCAATCCATTTCACTGTTGTAGCTACCATACTTGTCAGTTAATTCTACAATACTAGTTCTCTAATCTGAACAAAGTCAGGTGGTGCCTCTAACAGTCCACGATACTATTCGTGTTTACTATACTTGTGTGTTAACTAAACAATACTAGTAGGAGAGTTATTTCAACAGAGGAAAACACGTTGCGGGCACAATATAGTATTGTTAAGGTTACCCTTCTTGTTTTATAACTTTTAACAGAATCAGATTGTATAACAGCAAGTAGGAGAGTAATTTAAACAGAGGCAAATGTATTAGGGGCACAAAATAGTATCGATATATTTACCCTTCTGGCTTGTAAACTTTTAACAGAAGACGATATTTCCTAGAGCCAAGTTATTGTAACTGTAACGAAAAGTGATTGGTGCTGCTAGTGAAAAACTTTGTTAATTTCGCAGCAACAGGTTTAGTAATTGCTACAATACTTCGAGACAGTATTTTTAACCATTTATACATTTGCAACAGCAAACCATCCTGTTATTACTACAGAGAAGTTAGTTCCTTCAACAGAAAAACGTGCTACAAGATTTGGATTGTTCCTCAAACGATAGATATTGTAATAAAGTACAGAACATTTGGTTAATGTGACTAAAGTCCTGTTGTTGCTACCATACAAACTGATTACAGAACAGTTCTGTAAATACCTAAGTGATCATTTTTCTCAGTGTACATTACACTGTAAAAAAACTTCCTCAAATGTTTCGTAAGTTACTATCCCAGACGCAGTATGGGACAGTTACCATACTTCCGTCTTGTAAATATGTAAACGTTTACAAATGTTACAATACAAGTCTGGTAACTTTAGTATGCATTTGACTGTTTTGTCGTTAGGTTTAGGATGTCTGGGAAACAAGTCTACCATACCTACTTTCTTAGCGCTCCTATACGCACATCTGGTAAATTTACAAACTATTTTTTAGAGTGCACATTCAACTCATTGTTATGTGTAGTCATTGCCTAGCAGCGCATGCCTTGGACTATTCCAGTCTTCGTTTCTGCCTACTGGAGTCCAGTCAGATGTCTGCACTCGTGGTGTTGCATCCTGCCAGTGGGTCAACATCCCTCTTCTAATATAATATTTAGTTATTATATCCAGTGGCGTCTCGTAAGTTGTTGGCAGGTAGGGCAACTATATAGTGTTGTGGGCTATTTGACGCTACAGCCACTGACACGCTGGTATGTAGGTGCGGCTTATTACTGACTGGTCACAACACAATAACTAGCCAGTAGTTATTCCGTGATCACTGGTATACGGCGGCGCGTTCACATCAGTGTACAGTTCTCATCAATTTGTACCCTGTCTGTCAACAACCTTCAAGCCGCCACTGGTAATATTTATATTTAATAAGGACACTGATTTATAGCGGGGAGAGTGGACCTCTTGCTATGCTTCAGTTTAATATGTCCATATCTGAGATTCCCCTTTCGTCATTGGCGTGTACCCATATCACTGGGCCAATCATATCTCTGGTGATCCGATACTGAATATTTGTAATCCACAGAGCCAATGGTTTTCGGGGAAAATAATTTTTAAACAGTTTCGTTTCCTTAATTTCACATATGCAGCTGTGCTTCATGGTTATTGGCAGACTGTATTTGTGCAGAGGTTTTTTTAATTTGACTGTGCCAATCGGAACAAGGTTACTCCAACACCACATGCCTGTGATTAGCGGGTAGAGCCCCGAGATGCTGAGAGAAACATCCAATCTCTAACCATGACGCAGTAGAGATGTGCGCATAAGATGTTGAGATTTGTGCTAGTTATTCATAACTAAGCAACTTCATACCAATCCTTCAATTATACAAGGCGCACACTGCTACGAAAATGCGGTAGCAGGAAAGATTCTTGCAGTTTCCCCATTATCTCTATTAGAGACAATGGACAATCTTGTGGAAAAATTTACTGTTTGCTAGACTCCGATGTGTTGTGCATATTACATTATGTTTGACAATAATATTGGCTGTTGTTTACATGGAGCATTGTTTCTTTATTCAACAGGCTCAGTTAGAAGTGTACAGATTCGACACATAACGCGTGTGCTTCGTCCAAAAACTGTCGTCACGGGTCACAAATTACATAATTAGGGCCACGATTTTATGGCGAAAATATTTTTGCACCATTTGGTTTCCATGCCTTATGTTCACATCCGCAACTCTGTTTCTTGGTCAGTGATTGGACGTTTTAACTGTCACACGTCTTGAGGTTCTACTGACAAATCACAGGCGTATTGCGTCACAATAGCCTCATTTCCATTGGTGCAGTCAAGTTAGAGACGTGTCTGAGCAAAGACACGCTGCCAATAGCTGTGAACAGAGCTGCCGAGGTGCGCGCGAGACACTGAAACAAAATGTTGCAAATATATTTTCGCGACAAAATCGTGGCTCTATGCATAATCCATTAATGGAAGGAAAAATATACTACAGTTTATTTGATATTACTTTGGCCTTCTATATTTTCGCATTTTTATAGTGTTTCTGCTTGCTAATTATGAACTGAATGAATCTGCATTAAATGTGACCACAAATGCCTGTGAATCATTAGACTTAGGTCTATTAACTTGTACTTATTTAATTTTGTTAGGCTTAACAGAAGGTTAGCCATTACTGGAGATGTTGGTTTATCGCGAGAAAACTTGAGTGTTTCCTGGGTTTCAACGTACGTTCAGCTTACCTAATGCTCATTGGCTTTTCCTTGTACGTGAAGCTGTTTACCCTATTTGACTTATCCAGTAAGAATCCCGCTAGTGGCAACATTTGATGCCTGTTATTGTTCTGTAGGCAGTTACGGAGCGTCAGACGTGTATCACCCAATCATACATGTTGTGAGAAACTACAGTGTTTTTAAGGATACGTTGGCACAAGATTGTTTGCGATATACTATAATCTCTAGCCGTTACTTTACATCCGAACAGGAACTAAGCAATGTGTTGGCCATGGCCTTTCTTAAGGAACCATTGTAGCATTTATCTGGAGCAATTTCGGAAAACCATGGAAAACCGAAATTAGTATGGCTGGAGCCGGGGATCAAACATGTGTGCTCCCGAACGGGAGTCCAACGTGCTACCGTTGTGCCACCATACTTAGTAAGTCTATTTATGTTTGTAAGATTAACTTCTGAAGAAAATTACTACACACTTCACCTTCTTGTCACTCCAATTTTTTTTCTAATTTCCCAGTCAATTTTACTCTGTTTCGTAAAACTTCAATACTTTTGGACAGTTACTTGGGCACTCGTGTTTTAGATAATGTCACCCAGGATACAAAACCAAATTCACTGTACGGTTTGTGTAGAGCCACTAATTTTTGACGAAAGAATTAAGCACCAACATATATCAGTGCCTCATATTCTCACCTGCAGCTCTACTCCGTGATGATAAGATAGTTTAACTGTCAGCGCCTTGAGGGTTCTACCGGCTAATCACAGACGTGTGTTGTTTCAGTAACCTTATTCTGATTGGCCAGGTCAAATAATCTACGCCTCTACTCAAAGACATGCTGTCAACAACCACCAAGTTAGCTGCTAGTGTACAAGTAAGGTATTCAAACCAACCGGTGAAATAATCATACTTATCAAAACTCGGGGACTTTAATTATTTGGAATATACATCTCAATATATTAAACCAATAATGACCAATTAAGGCCATCATCCACCGTTTCTATAGTATGTGCGATGACTATTTTTAAGCTTAAACGAGAGCATAGATCACGAATCTGTTTAACATTTTTGTTTAAAATGGTTTTTGACGTAATAACTAATTTTTTCAACAGAAGAGATTATACTGCTTCAACTAAAAAGTAGCAGCACGATTTCGCCGCGAAAAAATGTTGCACCATTGTGTTTCAGTGCCTTACGTGATTCATGGTTATTGGCAGCTTGTCTTTGTTCCGACACTTCTTTCATTTGGCTGCGCCAGTCAGAGTAAGATAATTGTGACAACATACGACTGTGATTTGCAGAAAGAAACCCATGACAATTGAGTGTTAAATGAACCAATCACTGACCATGGAGCAGAGGTGCAGATGGGCACATAAGACGTTGAAACCAATTAATGCAAAAATATTTTCTCCGTAAAATCGTTGCTCTACTAATTAAGTCAATTGAAAAAAAAAATTCTTTTAACCCATAGTTAGCTAAAACCATGGTATTTAATAGCTTCAGAAAAAAATATAGAACTTGTTGAACACCATTTTAAACAAAACTGCCAAACCATTTTTATATATGCTCTCGTATAAGTTTAAAACATGTAAAACAGATAAAAAAAAGTATGTGCTTAGTGTAGCAGTCTACTTCTCCGTCAACTTGTCCGTCAATGGGTTTGCTCCAAACTGGCGTCGGCAATGCAATTCTCTGATCTGTCGTGTATTTATATAGGATATGACTACAGCCAGTGATTTATGGCGAAAATATTTCTGCACCACTTTGTTTCAGTGCCTCACGTGCACATTTGTAGCTCAGATTGGGTGTTTTAACTCTCTGTGTTCTAGGGTTCTGTCCGTAAGTTACAGGCGTGTGGTGTCGCAGATAACCTTACTCTGATTCACGCAGTCAAACGAGCGACGCCTCTGCCCAAATATATTCTGCCAATAACCGTGAAGCAGAACTGCAGATTTGCATGTAAGGTATTGAAACAAAGTGATGCAGCATTTTTTTCAATAAAAACACAAGCTTTAGATGTGGCATATATATGTAATAGTTAAATATTCCTCCTCTTTGGAACTGTGACTTGCCTGTCTATAAAATATCGTTTTGAATTCTGGATTCCATCATTGAACGATGCAGCATTTCTTTGCCGAATTCAACCATATATTGTGATCCGCTGATGGTAATAACTGCACTCTCTGTTTGTGATCGTTAAAGACCGGAAAAATGCATGGGTTTATTCTAGTAGACAGCAGCTGCCCATTGGCTGTTAGTTTGGACAATGATATCACATGATTAGGCCTTCATAAAGTTTCATTAGGAACCCCTGATTTTCGCAAAAAAAAATTTGCCGCACTTTGTTTCAGTGACTTACATGCACATCTGCAGTTCTACTTAATGGTTATTGGCAGCGTGTCTTTGTGACGTGATATCTCTCATTTGACTTTGCCAATCACAATAACGTTACTACAACTTTACAAGGCTGTGATTTGCCAGTAAAACCCCAAGACACGTCACAGCTAAGATGTCCAATCACTGATTATAAAGCAGAGCTGTAGATGTCCTCGTAAGTCACTGAAACGAAGTGGGGCAAAATTCTTTTCGCAAAAATTTGGGGTCCCTAAGTTTCACCTTTATTATTGGCTCAGTGGTCTCCAGGAGGCGTCAAATAAGTCAGAGGTCTACTGCGAGAGTGACACAGACATACAATTGTTCGAATTTTAACTGACAGACAAACGAAAACGGGTAATTTTTGGACCTCTGTGGATAAAGCTGGTAATATCTGACTTATGTAACCTAGTTTTCGGGACACAAGTAAACAGGACTTATATTGGGTGCTCTACAAGCCCTCGAATATCTTCAGGGTAAAAACCCTCAATTTTCGCGAAAGTATTTCTGCTTCAGCTTGTTTTATGCCTAGAGACGGGAAGAATTCGCGAGTTCACTGACCTGTAGGTTCGCCTGCAAGAATATATGTGAACTGAAGCAGACAGCAGATACTCATTAGCTAATTGCGGTTAAAGGGATATAGGTGTGTATTACTTACAATGCCTTTATTGGGTCAGAGACTTTCAGGAGATGTCAAATAAGTCAAAGGACAGTTACGAAAGTGACGCAAACATATAGTTAGTGAAATTCTAGCTTGTGTTCAAGTGAAAACGTGAATTTTTCAGGTCTCTATTTATGACCATATCTGCAGCTCAACTCCATGTTTGTTGGCAGCGGGTCTTTGAGTAGAGGCGTCGGTTATTTGACTGTGCCAATCATAATACAGTTACTGAAACACCACACGCCTGTGATTAGCAAGTTGAACACCACGACGCTGAGAGTTAAGAACATATTATCACTGACCACGTAGTGGAGCTGCAAGGGTGCATGAAAGACACTGAAACAAGTTGGTCCAAACAATTTTCGCGAATATTTACGGTACGTACGTCAAGCGCTTAGTTGAGGTACACGGGGCAATGGAAGGATATTAAACAGGATCTGGAGAAATTTTCGGAAACCCCGGAAAACAGAAATCAAGACGGGCGGACCAAGAATCTAACCCCGGTCCTCCCGAATACTAGGCGAGTTTCTTTCTGCTATTGCATATTCGTAACACTTACACTATCGTAAAAACTCCTACAAATGGGAACGGATATGTTAGCTTTTGTCCACAAGAGCGTGCGTGCTTGTTAGTGCCATATTAGGGCTGTCCTATTTTTAATTATCTTTCTTGTTCTACACAAACGTGAATAATCAACACATTGTTAATGATAATTTCATTAATGTTTTATAATGTCACTTGAAATCGTTATAAACAGTCCAACAACAATTAATATTCTATGCACGAGTGGCAAAAATAGGTTTGTTGTTAGTAAGGACCATTCATAAATTAGCGATTTATGTGATAAAAAGCTGGACTTTAAAGAATTTTCGGTTTACGTAGCTTTCACAACAGGCTATCTTATGCAAACAATAAATAAGCTACTAATTGTAGGCCAATCATGAAGTGGTATCACTGATATTATTGGAGGCTAGCCTTCATGTTATTGAATCCGATTATTTGTTTTGCCTCTAGCCATTTTGGTATTATTGGTTGATCCTTTAGTAGAAAAATATTCAGTCGTTCACGAAGTTGTGACGTGTGTGTGGATTACACAGTTGCTTACCAATTAGTACCAACTTAAGTGTTCACTAACTTGTTCACTATTAGGACTATGTTCTCTTTAGTGTACAAGGAAGATGCCCGTTTCTGTCCCTGTTTGCGACACATAATTTCCAAGACGAGGTCGAAGTGTTCCAAGTCAGCCCTTGGAATGACTTACGTATTGAACTATGTATTAAGTCTTCCATTACAGTAGCATAAAAATTTTTATATTTTAGATTACCGATCTCTTCTTCGCACTAAATTCGTTTTATACAGAGAAGGAACACAGGATCAAGCCATTGTACAGTGACTCCATAAATAAAAACGTCTCTAAATATTTGCAAGATGAATAAGGAACAGGGGAATATTAATAGAATGTAACTTAACCCGGATATTTTGGAAAAAATGAAAATAAAATTACTTAGACGCGGATACACAAGTAAATATGGTAACGTATCTCTTTATCTTAAGATACGTTTTCGAGTATTATGATAACTATAGCGTTTCATGCGTTCTCGTAAAGTCAGTACCGAGCGAGTTGGATAAGTGGTACCACACTGGAATCTAGGAATCGAATTCAAAAAGACCGGGGGTCGAATCCCAATTCTGGCATCCAGATCTTGGTTTCCGTTGCTTTTTCAAAAATCACTCCAGACAAATACAGTACCAACAGCGTTATTCGACTCAGGATTTGAATTTCCCTCTTCCTTGTACCTGGCCATCCGAGTTTTCATTTTAGTTTCTGATTACCACTCTGCGGAAGATGTGTTAGGCACTATTTAAAAACTGCATTTTAGCGTTCATCTGAGAATGTGAAGTATTCTTTGTATAGGCTTTTTAACTGTCAAATTTACGAACTTGAAAGTCTGTGTTCTTAAAGTCTATAGACGAACAAGGAAAGAAATTTAGAAAGCAACGACGTCAGCATGATTGAATCCAAATTGGTTACTTTTAATCTAAACATTCACAAGTGCCTCAGAATAATCGGAAAATAACCCCCTTGAGTTCCAGCGACAACCCATGCATTTCGTGGTCCTTTACTAACGATAAGAGTGTGTTTATGTCCCACTTCTAACTTAGATTTCCTATGCAGAAATTCTCCCATTCTGGTACGTAATATTTATTGTAATAATGCAGTTTTCAGCTCGAGAAGTGATATTTTTTTTAATTTGGTTTTGAAAACACGCGGTACTCTTAAAAGTTAAAAAGTTTTGAAAATAACTTTCATAATATACTGAACTTCTGATTTTAGTTTAACGATATGAGTAGGCTATAGCAATAATGGTAACCTTATTAGTTTAACGAAATCAGTAGATTATAACAATAACAATGACCTTACCTTTTAACAGAAAGAAACACGTCATCTAGCAGTTAAACCTAACTAAACGTTAAGTAACTTCTAGTGTCTCTTTCGCATGAAAATTTTATTTTCATTAAATCGACGCAACCAATATAATCATTTTTGTTAAATAATGCGCAAAAATACAGAAATATTGGAACAAAATATGGGAAGCTGAAAATACTACTGTTTTAATATGTTTGCGTAATTTTACGTATGTGTGGGAGGCGTGTAGTAATAAAGGAAATATGTATCCAGCATTCTATGAAAAATAGTTTTATTTTACTAGCCTTTTATAAATTTCAATCATTTATAACGAGAAGACCAGAAGCAAAACAGTGATGCACAGCTTTTCTCATAAATTGTGGTTATTAAATTGTCAGCTATCATTTATATGATAGAATTGAAAAATGTACAACGTAATTATTGTAATTTCTAAGTATTACTTACGTGTTTACAATTTTTACCTTATAATTCAATTCACAACAGACTTTGAATAGCGTAACTCGAAAAATATTAGTTTCTAGCAAACTACCACGAAACATTAAATTTAATTTGTGGTATTTTGTCCATATTTTTGGTGTTCAACTAGCGTCGCAAATTTCATTGATTGCAACAAGTGTTGTCTCCAAATTATCTGCGTCCTTTTTCATTGTTTTAATTGTAAAAATTCCGTATTTATTTCGTATTATTCATAACAGTATTTAGGACTTTGTCGTTGTGATATATAATAACTTCACTCATAAGTTTAGCCTATTCTTCTCTACTCTGTGTGAGATTCATTATAATGTGTTGGTGATTTTTTCTTGAATATAGCCGAACCCTCTGAATTCTTTGTGGTAGGTTTGTATCAATACTTGTTCATAATTTGAGCTAGTTCGTTATTTCTATACATATTTTTTTTTTTGCGTGATCGTCACGCAGTACCGGTTAAAATTACAAACAAAGCACAACAATGATGCATGCTTACAAGCCCACACAGTTTTATAAATTTATATTGCAACGTAGTTTCTGAGATCAAAACACGCAATAAGTAGTTCGATACCTTATAATTACGAAATGCGTGCAATACAGTTACAAGTACACGGATAAAATATATCTTCTTTAAAACGGTTATTCATTTTCATAGTAATTACGATAATATGAATTGTGATTTGTTTCATATCTATAGTAGTCAACTACCATTTGTACTAAGATAACTTGACTGGGTAAATGACAAAAGTTGTGGTCACTCTCGACACTACCTTTCTTAGGGGAGTTGAAAGCAGTTAATTACTTTCAAACAGTCCAGAACGAAGTCATATACACCGGTGTTTCAGAATAAGGATATATTTTATGTCTTCACATGTGATTTCTGACGTGATTCCCTTGCATTTCTTAACTAGTAGCACTCATAAAAATATGCTCATATAAACTTAAACACTATGTTGTTATTACATATTCGATGTAAAATATCAGTCATTATTTCAAATTGAAGAAAAACGACCGTCTTACCAGAACCAGCTCCGGTGAAAGGTTTTACAGGAACGCCTATGTAGCCTAAGTTGTGAAAGACCTTTGTCGCACAGAGAGACGAAATAATAGTTTAGAATAACGCTATGTCTATGAACACACAAAGATTAAATAGGTTTTTATAGGTTTTATGACCTTTTATGCATTCAGATTTCCAGATTTAAGATAGTCGTTTTGACGTGCACGTAAATATTTTTTAATCAACTACTGCAGTAAAATTAAGCAATTGCGATTGGTAAATTTTATTAAGTGTACACATGAACGTAGATGCGTAAATAGCGTACTTAGTATCATAGCTGATCACAGTTAACCACTCCTAATTTCACAATTATCCTGACATAATAAATGATTTTATTGCTAAACGCCATGATAAATTTCAGAGCAGGAAAATGCTCGCCTTAAAATATATTACTTGTGTCGGTTTCCATTTATGGAGTATATTCATTCTCCCTTTTTTCTCTGTAGGCAGGTATTTCTTCTTTGCCATCGGTATTTAAGGAAATATTAAAAGTGCTAAGAGGGAGAGATTGTTGCCACGTTGAATATTTGTATTTTTTGTCATAACAATTTTCTTTTGGGTAAATTTATGGAACTTTTACCTACGCGTATTGATAAAAATTTCAGACATTAAAATTTTCTGTTCGCATTATTGTTATTACATACCTCATTGTCGTTAGAAGTTGTGCCACGTTAGGCTTTTCCTTACCACAACAATTTTTTATACGAGACGGTTAGAATTCCATGTTATGCGGACAATCAATCTATTGCGTTAATTCTATCCGTAGTTCTTACTTGAAACAATAGAAACTAAACAGTTGCACGTCAGTGTGTGTGGAATAAATTTCAGTGAGACCAAGTAGTTTCCATGCCTTAGCACCGTACTTGATAAGCAGGGATAGGAAAATTTCGCGAATTCAGTGTTAGAATCCATGGTCCTACGCATACTCAAGCCCCGACTATTTGTCCACCAGCTGCTCCGCAGTGAAACAGCAAACAATGAACGAATAGACGAGGCTTGAGTAGGCATATTACAACGGATTCCAGCATGCAAGCCACTGAATTCGCGAAATTTTCCTTCCACTATAAGGAATTGAATTGTAAGTGTTGCTATTACTTTATTAAATGCAATTATATATGTAAGAACAGTAACGGCAAACAAATATTTATGATGTCTGAGGTTCTATCAATATGTAGTGTACTCTGCAGTTAGGTTAGAGTTCCATAAAGTTACCAAAATGAAAATGTATGAAACGAAATACAAAAATGCAAGATGTCGACTATATCTCTCACTTAAATGAGTATTTGATATCAATGTTGCGTAACTTTACTTTTTGTCTCTGAAGGATTAGTTAGACTGATCGGAGAACAGATTGCACAATTGACGTGTACTTCTGTAAACAGTTGAGGTCTGAGCGTGAACAGAGCACGCTGACGTTCGACAACAACGCGATCGCAATAAGCAGCGCTCTCCAGGCTTGTCAGTGAAGCCTGAGCGGATCTGCAATTTCCTTTACCAAATATCGGAGCTTGTTAATCAACAGGTTGTGTGTGCTTACGAGTTACCTAAATGAAACTACCTTCTGTGGGTTTTCCCAAAGTATCTCCGCAACACATCGCCGGTCCTTGGACACACATCGGTAGGTATACGTGTAAACCTAAAGCTAAAGTGACAGTAAACCAGTAATGTAACGTTTTTCCTTTGCTATTATTCGGACGTTGAGTAATACAAAAGTAACCGTATTAAATACCAAAACGATACTTAACCAGCTCAATGTGTACTTGAGACACATGAAAATCTCAATCAAAATACCGAAACGTGGAAACAGTGCAAAAAGGAGGATAACAAATATATATTGAAAAGAGAGTTCAAATGTCTATCAACTTGATTGTAAAATACACATACAAATAAATAAATATGATATCGTGTATGTATGTATATGTACTGTCGTGTAACCAATTATACGTAGGCCCCCTTATACACAATATCAAAAACATGCTATAAGAAAAATTTCAGGTAAGGGTGTGTTATAAATATAATGAACCAAGTTATTTGGGATTATGAGGGGTAGTATTGCTCTCGAAAAATGTATTGCCCCTAACAAAGGGGTTTCGAAAATTTTTCACTTTATAACTAATTCGAAATTAAGTTCTTAACGTTTTACTTATTTTTAGTACATTAACCCATTGCAAGAAAACTAATAAGTCTCATCGTATTTACGCTTACGTGTTTTGTTAGCAAATTTGTATAAAGTGCAAGGGATATATTTATCGAATAAAATGTGGTAGCTTCCTTAGTGTATCCACGAAGCATGTTCCTTGGACAAAAGTATCAGTATTACCTAATAAAGTAATCATAACTGCTGTCAAAACAAGGTTTCTGAAAATAGCACCTGCACTTACCTGCGAAATCTAGTCTGCTTGATTGCACCACAGACTAGAATTAGTAACCTCACAGAAGAAGACTGCAGTAGTAGACTTCATTTGCCAGTTGTTTTACCTCTCCTTTTTGTCCTGGGTAAATGTTGTAATTTACAATTATCGATCAGTTTTATAAAAAATGTATTTCCATTATTAAACAAAATGTATCTTGACAAAATATTTGGAAGAAAACTTTTTGAACCTCCACACATAATATGATTGCCAGAACAGTTGTAGTAAGATATCCGTAGAGCGCGAGTGGAGAGTAACTGTGTGCTATGTTGCCACATTGTGTACGTATATTGACATCGTACAACATTTTTCCGCAAACATTTTCGTCTCCAATTTAGCCCAGTATTAGCGTGGTATGCATATTGTGTGGCAGTCTAAATGAAATTCTTAACTATTTACATATTAGTTTAGTACATTAACCCATTTGGTTGAAAACTAACTCAGTCTCGTCGTATTTACGCTTAAGTGTTTTGTAAGCAAATTTGTATAAATTTCAAGGGATATATTTATCGAATACAATGTGATGGCTTCCTCAGTGTATCCACGAAGCATGTTCCTTGGACAAGGCGAACCAAAAGTCTACGTGGGTTCATTGACTCAAATGAGTTTAAAGTCAAATGTTCTATACATATGTACCAAAAATTGGGCTGAACACATGTGTAAATACATCTTTTAAAAAACATTGAACTACAGAACACATAACTGTCGAAAAAAGAGTAAGCCAACATTTGTTAACTGTTTTGTTTGAATTTATAAGTCCGAATATTTATTGTGATTCATTTGGCACTTCCCATTATTTTTATTACATTAAACAGTTTTAATTAGACAGCCCAATGCAATTTTAACCTCTTCTCTAACAGGAGCAAAGGAACGATTCCTTTCTGAAAGCAGGGAAGTTCGCAATGACCTCTTAAATCACTTGAGAATGTATAGACACATTTTTTTAAAGTACTCTATATTCTACCCTGTTTGGTACTCACACGCAAAACAGTTTCTTGTAAAGAAGTTCAAATAATCATCTCACGCTTCTCATTCGAGATAAATTCCGATATTAGAACACAAACCAAGGTGTGCACTAACGCAACGGTTTGTATACGACCAGAGGAACGTACTTTTGTGAATTTGCTAACAAAATTATTAAATTTTCGCCTACCAAAATGTTTTGTTATCAGGTTCTAATACTTTGGAACTTGACTAAACATTGTGATGGGTCAAATTAATCTATTTTATGGTATTTCGTATTTTAATCATGAAACCTGATTTTTCTCTTGCTTATGTAGGATGGTAATTAAGCTGGCACTTGAAAAACAAAATGTATAGCGAAATATATTTTTTCAATGTGTGATAGCATACAACATTCATAAATGCTACATACATCTAACAATTAAACATTTCGAAAACCCGATTCACGAAAACATATATTTTATTCACCATCAGTCATACATTTAAATAATACTATCCGATATAACAGTTTAATGTGCAAGCATTATAATCGCAACAAAAGTATTACGATTTTCTGCAGGTCTGTGTAAGTACGTATGCACATGAAAACTGAAACACTTAGGTGTATGCGTTAAATGATTACATACGCAATTAAATAAGACAACATATTACGAACAAGCAATTCAAGTATTGACATCAGTAGCTTAAGTAAATCTGAGCAAACAAATGTAGCAGCCAGCTAAAATCACGTTCCCTATAGTATTTCAATGCGTAGGTTATGTAAAACTTCACAACTGAGTAATAGAAATATAAATTTAAGAACGTAATAACTAACAACGCTTCCTTTAAGTAACTAATTCTGAAAGTTATTCCGCTAGAAACAAAAATTTTCTGCGTCAGTTTCATGTTATCAGGGCAGTATAATTAAGGACCTGAGAAATTCGTGTTTTATTTGGGTGCAAGCTAGAATTCATACATTTGCAAGTTCGTGTCACTTTCATAATTGACACTTGGCTCATTTGACACTACATGTAGGCTGCAAAACCAATAATAGAGAAACAAACTCAGGTCAACCATAAATATCAGAGTGTCAACGAGCAGGTAATGAGTAGCGTTTATTTTATGTGTTTACTGAAATGCTTGGAGCCTAGCATACAGGTCGGTGAACTCAAAATAGTTTCCACGAGAACGCACAGGAAAAGGCACAGGTTTATTGAAACCTAGTCGGAAACTAAGTGGAAGAAACTTCGACACACGACAGATAACACCACTCTATCGGCCAGCCATACTGAAGTCAGCACCAACTTCAGGAACACCAGGAGTTTAGAACTGAATTAATGTGTAGATTTGTCTGGAATAAGTGAGGAAAAGACAAGCTGTATCCACGTGTCGTACGTGTGGTTACCAGAAAGGTTTCATCGTAGGAAATATACAGGACCTTCAAAACCACCACACAACAATACACAAGGTTATACGAAAACACCATTGTTTGGTGCAGGTTTTGACATATAATAATATACCGGATTGCCCACTGTTTATACGTATGTGCTTGCTCACTTACCATAGAAATGATAATTTTATGAACACTGAGGTGGATAATTTTAACCCGTAGGTGAGCGTCTAGAGTTGTCTCAGTAGAATTCAAAATTCATCCTTGATATTATTTGCTGAATGGGGTAATGCAGCAAGAGACCATCCAATATTTCATAAAGTAGAACATAACGATTTTTTGTTATTTTGTTAATTTTTATATGACCATTTTCAAATACCCTATCTCTGTTTGACTTTGGTTGCTTAGCTACTGAAGTATTAGTGTATAATAATTTCGTTGTTTTTTTTTTTGTCTGTTCATTACGTGTGTGACTTGGATGCCTTCTGCATAACACCATTCAATTATGGGTTTCTGCTGGCCATAAAGTGCGTGTGCTATACATTTACACGATAAAACTATACTCTAAAAAGTTTCCTAAAAAATGCTGGAAGTTTTAAACTTGCACACAATATGGGTACTTACAATACTTCAGATTGTGAATAACAGCAATGTCCAGCATTGTTACAATAAGTCTTGTAACACCTGTATATATTTGATTTATTTACTAAAATATGTATAGGAACGTCACTATTGATTAATTGTAACCAGTTCTTCCGTACCTACTTTCTTAACACTCCTGTAAATCGGCTTGGTGAATTACAAATAATTATGAACAGTGTAATTGACCATTATTCACATTTCTAACAGTATAGCACATATTTATGCAGGGCTTCGTGTAGAAGTGATTTCTCGGACCAGACAATTCAAAAATGTTTGGCTAGAAGAGGTGGACCAATTGCCAGTGTTTTTTCCGATTCTTGACATTATATTGACTGTGTGTTGATGAAATTCGTACTTTGAGAACAATGACCTACATGGGTCGACAGATTAGTACCACCAAGACTTTTTCCGAGGAAAATTTTTTTTCGCAAATTTATTTCATTGCCTCTTGCGTGGTGTACATTATTATAAAGTATTAGCAGCGCATCTAAGTCACTCATTTGACTGCTCAGATCAGAACAACATTTTGTTCATTAGAGATGGCGAAACACAACTTGATACAATGACAGAAGCTGGAAAAAGGAGTTTGGCAATGTCATTTGTTAAGGAACAACCACAACATTCGCCTGGAATCGACTTTGGGAAACTATGGAAAATCTCAAGTGGGATGGACGGAGTCGGCGATCAAACCCGAGTCCTCCCGATTGCGAGTACAACGTGTTACCGTTGCGCCACCTCGCTCAATACCAATTAGAATAAGGTCATTGGGACACCTTACGTCTGTGATTTTCCAGCACAACACTAAGACCAGTAAGTGTCAACATATCCTGTCACTGATCATGGGGCAGAGCTGTGCACACAAGGCACTGAGATGAAACGTTGCAAAACATTTTCGCCACCTAACTGTATCTCTAGGTACTATGAATAAATCTCAGATTACCTAGGTGTTACCAAGGTGTTCACGTAGGAATGCACTAAATGCCAGCCATAAACGCGACAGAGTTTTCAAAGTTGGTTATTTGAATGATCTATTTGTGTAATCTTTGAATGACTTTTGCGATGGGGGTGCATGAGAAACTGAAGTGTTTTGTTGGATAACTGTCGTTGTTAGCAAATATAGAGTCTCATAAAACCTTCTGTGGGACTTTTACGACTCAACATTGGTTACCTGTGGCGTATATCCAAGAAAATACTTCAGTGTTTCATGAACTATTTCTGTCTCTTAGAAAATGTTATGTGTAACTAAACACTTACTTTATTGTAGTGTGTGTTTGGAAGGTAAGGTAAGTGGACTTTACGTCTCGTCGACAGCGAGGTCATTAGAGACGGTGACAAACAACTTGTTACAATGACAAGAGCTGGGAGAGGAGTCATGACCTTTGTTAAGGAACCATTCCAGTATTCGCTTGGAGTGATTTCGGGAAATCACGGAGAACCGGAATCAGGATGGCTGGAGCCGGGGATCGAACCCGGGTCCTCCCGAATGCAAGTCCAACGTATTATAGTCGCGCAACCTCGCTCGGTTTTGTGAATTTGGAAACAATCTTTGTGTACGCAAAGAAGTTAGTATCCTTCTTGATATTCAGAGTGGTTAGTTAGTAGAATGTTAGAAGCTACTGCGGTTTTTTTTTTGCTGCTGTTTAACATTTATTGTGTTGTTTCTTCGACTCGGCAACAAATGCTCGCGATAGTGTACGTCCATAAAACTAGTTCACAAAGATAAACGGATTTGTTGTGCCCACAAAAGGTTTTGCTTATCGGACCTCACAAACATTGTTTGTAATGGCCACTCAATTTTTATTTTTACTGCATAACTTTGCTGGGAGCAGAAATTATTTTGTAGTCATCATAAAAAAAAATTTCTGAGGTCCATATTGACAAAATGTTTAGTTGTGGCCATAAGGTTTTTTTACAGTTCAGTTTATATTACGTGTATGTTGTCGTAGACCGTCAAATCTACGGCCTCAAATTCAGGTACTAGATCCTTAAACATTCAAAATAGAGAGAAATTCGTAGAGAAATGCAATGTGATGTTATTCCTGCTTACCACTAGCCTACTAGTCACGATACCTTTGTGTAAGCATGGCGCACAATGGCGAAGAGTCAGTGGCAGATACGTAATCTCTAAAATATTAAACATAATCGACTTTAAGGCCTCGCTCTTTAGTTGTGCAGTGGTTTCGACATTTATGAAACGCAAATTTATATATATATATATATATATGCATATATGTGTGTAGAAATACATTCTTACAGTTTTAAGGCTTATTGTTCGTAAGTGACTTTTTCTGTTGCAATGCACCAAAAGGATTTTTAGATTTTTGCCCCTGAAATATACATATCTTGTGTTCAAAATTAGTCAAAACGAAGCAAAATAATTTTTTGCTAGCGAACGGTACATTATTTTAAAGACGCTCTGGCAAAAATTGTGTATTGTATGACTGTAAACAGTCTCAAATTTTTTCAAAGCATTTGGTTAAAAATTATTCGAATTATTTGCGCACGTGAGACAACTACATTTATTTGTATTGTTTGAATAATGAAATACAGAAAATTTAACAATTTGCACTTCTACTTAAATTATATACGAAATATCGTTCCCTTGAGCAGTTTTCTCTGCCCGCCAGCTTGTATAAACCACTGTGTTAGTTTATATTCTGTAATCCGTGTAAACTGAGTGAAATTATAGCAAAGATCGTGAAGGCTTTGTTCTTGCGAGAGAGTACTGTTCTCAGAGACGAGAGATGTCTCATGATTATAGTTGGACGAATAACACTTTAATCTGCTTCCTCAAAATACTACACTAACACAGTTTAAGAAATTAGTTTACTTATCAAATTAAGATTTTAAGAGTTATAAATGTCCTTACGCTTCCGTGGCTTCAAACAACTTAACATTTTCTTTACTTAAAATGCTAGAATTTCGCAGAAAAATCGATGTAAATATTTATAAATTAGAATAAAAATCGTATCGCCTGTATTAATTTTAAATTAACATAAAATTAACGGATATATTTTTACTCGGGGATTAATTTCCATTTTCAGCATTCATTAAAAAAAAAAGAATTACTTATTTCAGTGATAAATATTTATGTGCAATCATTATTTTTAAATCAGTTCGTATAACTTGTTTCCCTTTCTAGACACTACAGTTGCATTATTAAGATAAAAATGAATCACATTACTAGAATGAATACCTGTAATAATCATGAAATATCTTTTATTTTTATAAGTCTCTGTTATATTGTAATTTTACAGCCATATGTTATTTGGGGTAGCTAAATATACTCTACGTTAATACAAGAATAAAATCTGATACAAGTTTTGCCACTGAATATTTTATTAAAATTATTTCTGTAATTACAGTTTCACAATCAACATATTTCCACACTTGTTACTATGTTTCCAATTTCTTTAAAATTAAATAACACTGCAATAAATCACTTTCATGCGAGCATTGGTTTTATTTCTTAGTTATTCAAACTATAGCTTATAAATTCTGATCAATGTAATCTACATCGTTTTAAATTACAAAATTATTGTTTCAGCTTAAAAACTACTGAGTAAAAGTAGTTATAAGGTTTAAAACTCTTTCAAACTGATCTAATTCCTATACACCGCATACATCACACAATGTTTCAGTTATGTTTCAGAAACATTTCAAAGACTTTACAATGTCTCGTTTAGATACCATTTGACTTGAATATTTAACTTTTATTTCTGAAACAGTTCAATGTAATATTACGTATGTTATGTTTCAGATAGGTCTTAGTAATGTTCCGCTGAAACTTCCTACAGAACGATGGCTAAAATTTTCTAGTACACATGCCAGAAACATTCCAGAAATATTGGGTTGAAATGTTTCAATAACCATATTTCAAATAGGTCTCCAAAACGCGTGTCGGGTCATACGCCGCCATTATCGCTGTGTAACCATGTTGCTTGTTGAATGGAAGGCATTTTAGTACCTATTTGTTCCAAACAAAAAGGTATATTGTTAATATTGTTTGTTCAAACTGTTATCCATGTATATCAAACAACCTATGGATGTTCATACAAAACCTTTAGTTAGAACAGAAAATATTATAGAAATTGTCGCATATTAACCTTAATAATACCATTTACAGTGCTAATAAGTTTATATATTAATCTTAATAATACTATTTATAATGCTAACTTGTTTCTCTGTCCAACTTTTGTATAATTAACCTACTTCATCATATCAGAAGTCGTAGTAGTCGAGTGGTTAGCATTAGAACATTGAAGGTGAACGGTTGCAGGATCGATTCTCAGTCAAGTCAATAAAAATATTTGTATGATTATGAAAGTGTGAAAGCGCCACTGTCGAGTATATACGTAACAGAAAATTATATTTTTCTCAATGTATTTCTCTTGTTTGGCTAGAAAGTGATTTTGCATTACATTGCAATATTTCTGAGACATTACACTCCAATATTTCTGAAACGTTACTCTGTAATGTGTCTGGGAGAGGACATATCTACATAGTTGAGATGTTGCTCTAACATATATGAAATGTTTCGTTATGTTACTGAGATGTTACAGATGCTTCAGTGAAACATTAATTAAATGTAACTGAAACATTGTGTGTTCTAAGAGACTTTTCTGAATGAGTTAAACATATTAGTATACTGTAAATTAATTTTTAATTAGGACACGTTGTCTCACGTGATTTATGTTTTTCAGAACGGCAGCAATACGTTGGTAAATTATAATTACACACACACACACACACACACACATATATATATATATACATACATACATATACAACACACATGTTTACGCTTTTAGAGTAGTTTCGGATCACAACTACAGTATGCGTGAATAAATAATTTAATTAATGAATAAACAAGGAACACAAAGTATAATACATCTAATACATAAATAACATTTTGTAAAATGACAGATTTTTGACTAGAGAATTTAAAACGATTTAAGTCTAATTTATAAGTACAAATATTTTATGAACATATTTAAGACATTATAGTATTTAACCTTGAACAAAGCAGTTTTACAGAGAATGCGTGCTTGTGGAAAAAACATAACCAATTTAATTTGAAAGAAAAATATTTTTAGTGAGTTATTGTAAGAAAAATATTAACTGTGGGAATCTTCAAAAATCTATTTCCTTTTTGTTTTACTTATGTGTCGCGAAATTTTTTATGTAAGCAAAATTTCGCTTTACTATTTTCAAGCATACAATGAGGTTTAAAATATGTTGTTATTTATGATAAATTACACTCACGCGTATATTTTGTACATAAGCATATTTATTTTTAGTGCAACGTCTCGTTTGTACGAAGACGTTCACAATACTTTACGTGTAATGTGCACCACAACATCCGTAAGTTGTGTATAATATTTTAGATTACACCGCGACAGGACATTTTTTTATGAATCTCAGACGCCCCAAAGTTACAATACATATGCGAAAACGTGTGTGGTTAAGAATAATAGTGAACAGCAAAAGTAGGAAATCGTTATTTTGTTTAAAATTAGTGAAAATAATTAAGTTGGCATTTATCTGAAGTATAACTTTATATTAAACTGCTTCCATTTATTAAACGAAAATAATTGTAAAGCTTAAATGGATAGTTCTTAAGTTTTCTACCATTAGACGTTCTTTAAGCACATACGGGATTTTTGCATTGTTATACCGTAGTCAATTAACCCCGAAATTGTATAAGTCAGGAAACAGCACGTATACATGTGATGTGAAATTAATTATGTCACATTAAAAATTTCTCTTTCACTATGATGTATTTATTGTAAGGCAGAACAAACTACTGGAGAACCTTAAATTTCACGTCGTTGTTTGGCGACAGACAGTAATTCAATCAGCATTTATTAGATTATGGACATACGTCTTTGCTCATGTTCCGCTGATCAAACTAGTGTTGAATGACAAAGTAAAAAACATAGAAAATGACATAAAACACATATCGAACCGAAAAACAGCAATCCCAGAGGAATTCTAAAGATATAATTCAGTCAAAAATCAATACAACACCCAGACACAAATGACAGGCACAACGAAAACCAGATTCCCAATATGAAAAAAATATGGAAGAAGAAAAAAATTTACAGTGGACAACAACCAAAATACAATAAACAACTCAACACTAGTTAAACACAACGAAAAATGCAACGTTTCGGGACTTGCGATCTATTCCCGTCTTCAGGCTGGACATACATCTGGTTTAGTCGGAACACCAAGATGCGAATTCTTTGTATCTGTCTTTTGTGCCTGGGTGGTGTGTAGATTTTTGACTGAATTATATCATTAGAATCCTTGCTATCTAAAATATAAAAATAAAATAAATAACAAAAATCAGACATAATTCCTCTGGGATTCTTTTTCTTTTTCCTGTTTGATTTGTGTTTATGTCCTATTCTGTGTTTTTGCACTTTGTCATTTTACACAAGTTTGATCAGCAAAACGTGAGCAATGGCGTATGTCCACAGTCCAATAAATTGTAAACTCCCATTGCAACAAACTTCAGGCAAGAATTCACTAGTCTATGCTCGTTTGGACATACTCCATGACGTCATTAGCTCCGGGTCTTCCTATATTTGAGCACGTTTGTCTCATAAAAATAATGTATAAGGGAGTTTCAAGTTTATATGGAGAACGCAAGGCGTGGAAAAACCTAGGAGCAAGCCATAAAGATGTAACAGCTGTTATATACTATGAGCATTTATTATTCTGCCTTGTATTTGTGTTGTCCTTTATTGCCCTACATATATGCACCAGCGTCAAGCTGTGACGGTGTGGCCTGGCGCTCACCCAGCCAAGCGCTAACCATGCTCACATCTACTTTACTTCAGTGGTCAGATCACCACCAGAGTATTACGATTCTTCTTTTTTTAAAATAAATTTATTTACAGTTTACACCGTGCATATAGATTGCACTCATACAGATAAAATAAAAAAAATGTTGTCTTGGAATGTACAAATAAGAATAAGCCAACTTAAAATATAAGAGAGAGAAGAGAAAAACAATACACAGTAGGAAAATTGTTCCACTCCGAGAGGTTTGAAACTATGACCCTCAAGTTAGCAGGCCAAAATTGCATGTTGTTTATAATACGTATTAGCCCGAATTTGCAAATAAACATTGTTCACACACTTAATACAATGTTGTTACAAAGGATAAATAAATTTGTCTTTTTCACATGTTATGAGTGTAGCAAGTTTGTAAAGCAAGTTGCATTGTCTTTGCTACACTTAACATCATAGTTTAAAAGAAAAACAGATATGGCCCAAAGCATTTATTAATAACATTATTATGTATCACTCGCCAGCGATTTTCACGTAATGTCTGTATGAATTCGCGAATGTGAAAATAAACACGTGAGATGTTAACAAAATGTATTAAAATTGGTCACGAGCTACACTAAACTGCGACATTTTACAGTTCGAAAGGCTTTGAAACTTAAATAATAATACTTGTCTGTCACATCTTGTAACGGTATATGTAAACATTTAGTAATTTGTTGACGACACCACTACCTGCGTTTGAAACGCATTGCAGCGAATTACAGGTAACCTTATTCGGAAGAAACACCTCAACACGCATTACATTTGTACATCTAGGAAAAGACAACACATTTCAAACAATGATTCTATCTGTTTAAAATTTAAGATCGCTTATTGGAAACATGATTTTCAAGGCTCTCAAAACGGCTAAAACAGCTTATTTAAACTGCCGTATCTAGGAAAATTCCAACCGTATTCGAAAAACACAATAATAGATATAGGCGCCGGAATTTGAAGCATAAGTATCGCAAATAAAGTAATACGACCACCACGAAAGTCCCATAGGAAAGTGAATAATAGTAAAGCTCTGTACGCCAGTTTCTGGGTTTGTGTGTAGAGGCGATAATGCCTTACATAGACCAACCGACGTCACTCTTAACGTTCCATCGGTTTTGTGCCTCACATTCACCAACGCAACCTACCCAGATAAGAATATTAAGACGCGGTACAGGCTGATGACGTCGAACCTGTTTCCTGTCAACGCCGCGGCGGTAGCTGTTTACATATCTGTTATTTGTACCGTATAACTAAACAAAAACTCTTTTAACAAAAAATTATTTATGTTGTAGTCATATTTGTCCTTGCACTTTTATGTAGATTTATTCTGGATGAATTTTAAATTTCATTCAATTAGCCCCTAGTTAATTTATCTTATATTTACTACCGACACATTGTACTTACAACAATTTAATTCATAAAGTTTTCCAAAATATACTTACACATCACAACCGACTCATCCATTTTCTTTAATTTACAAGAAATTTGCAGGAAATATGCGAACATAACCAACAATATTCGCGAATATTTCTACTTAGTATCTTAATTCTGCCGAATTATTTTTAGTAAATTTTGTAACGGTTGGAATATTTTTTTTGCAAGGTAGTGTCCAATTTTTTTGTAACGTATGTGGGGCCGCGGTTGTCGCAGTAGCTATAGCTAGAGCCCGGTAATTTTCGCGAAAAGAATTTTGCAGCACTTTGGTTCAGTGCCTTACGTGCGCACCTGCATCTCTGCTATGTGGTCAGTGATTGGATGCCGTAACACCCAGCGTGTGGAGATTAAACCTGCAAATCACATACGTGATGTGTGACAGTTATCCGTGTACTGATTGGCACAGTCAAATGAATAACGACTCTGCACAAAAACACTCTGTCAATAGCCATGAAGTTGAACTGCAGGTAAGACACTGAAACAAAGTGGGGCAAAAATCTTTTCGCGAAACTACCGGGCCCTAGATATAGCACTCGACTCCCACCAAGGCGATCCGGGTTCGATTCCCGGCGGTGTCATTTCACTGACTTTCGCGTGTGAGAATTATGCGAGACGATGGGCAAGTTTTCTCGGAGAACTCCTGTTTCCCCTGCACGCCTCTCATATTCCGGCGCCGTTCCATGCTCACATCACGTCACCCTCCGCCAGCACAAAAGACGAAGATGTTAAGTGCTGACCAAGCTTTTGTAACGTATGTGTGCTGAAGTTGATCAATAATTGTAACGAACACTGTATTAATAAACTTTAAATATGTATGTTGTTACATATATTTAAAGCAGTGTCGAGATCTGTTCGTATTCCAAGAGAAGCAATGTCCTATTCGTAGAGCCCACGATTTTTCGCGAAAAGAATTTTGCAACAGTTTGTTTCAATGCCTTACGTGCACATACGCAACCCTGCTTCAAGGTCAGTGTTTGGCTGTTTTTAACTCTCAGCATTTAGGTTTCTACCCGAGAATCACATACGGGTGGTGTCGCAGCAACCTTGTTCCTGTCTGTGCAATAATACGTTCTGCCAATAACCATGAATCAGAGCTTCATATGTGCACGCAAGGCATTGAAACAAACTTTTGCAGAATTTTTTTCGCGAGTAGTCGTGGGCTCTACCTAGCCGAGTATATACTCAGACCTTTAGGCCAATAAAACATTTTGCGGTAGCAAATGTCGTTATAAAGAATTAGTTCCTTGCATCTTAAAGCCATTCTTTCTTGTTTCTGTTTTTAGCAATATTAATATTTTACGCGTGAACGAGAGCAGGTGTTTGGCAATTTTTAATTAAAATCGTATTCTCAATGTTGGCTGATTTTTTTAAATCAGTAAATGCTACGGTTTTAGCTAATTACATAATTAAATAAATTCTTGTTAAATGACTTTTTAGTTGTTACCGTATAATGCCTTGTTTTGGAAAAAAGTAGATATTGCGGCAAAAAAAAAAAAAACAATTTTAAACGAAACTGCTAAACTGATTTTTGATATCTGGTCTCGTTTATGCTGAACAGTAATTATCGAAATAACATTATGGCCTGAAACCACGACCGCGTCTAGAGGGGGTCAAAAGGGGCATTTGCCCCGGGCTCACCTTTTGTATTAAAAATAGGAACAAATATAATTTAAAATGGTTGGTATTTTCTAAAGATCCCATTAAACCACGATGGTAGCTGTGAAATATATTTGTTCGGTATAAAGTGCATGTATGAAGTAGGCGTCGATCAAGTCAGAGCTATGACAACGCAGCTAACATGTCAGGAATGTATGAGGTCCTACGAGCACACAGTACCACTGCATCTGTAAAAGGATGGGGGCCTCAGATTTATGCTGCCCGTGCCTCTCATTCTCATAAAGTTGCTCTGCCTTAAACGTTAGTGGTTGAGAAAGTACCTACACCTACTAGCGTTATTGTTCCTTAGCAGTGGCGGCTCGTGGGTTGTTGCCAGGTGGGGCTGCAGATAGTGGGAACTGTACACTCTTGATGAACGCGCTGTAGACCAACGACCATCAAATATTTGCCGGCTACTAGATATGTTTTGACCACTCAGTAGTAAGGGGCACCTGCACATCAGCGTGTCAGTGGCTGCAGAGTCAACCAGCGCACAACCTTGTACACCTCTAGGCAACTGCAGCCCTACCTGGCAACAACCCACAAGTCGCCACTGCTCCTCAGCCAAATAGGAGTTGTGTGTAGTTATTGCTAGAACCAGTGGTTTTTGGTGAAATGAATTTTGTGCAAACTTTTTGTAATGCCTTATGTACACATCTGCAGCTGTGCTCCATTTTTATTGACAGCATGAATTTGTGCAGAGCTGTCGCTCATTTGGCTGTGCCAATGAAAATATGGTTACTAAGGCACCATACGTCTGTGAGTTGCCAGTGAATCTCCAAGACACTGTGAGTTAAAAAATCTAATAACTGACTATCAAGGCCATGAAAATTTCGCGAAAACAATTTTGCCCCAGGTATTCAGTGACTTTTGTGCAAATCTGCAGTTCTGCTTCCCAGTCAGTGAATGGCCATTTAAATCTCACACGTATTGAGGTTATGTCATTAAAATCATTGGTTCGTGGAGTTGAAGTTACCGTATTGTGATTGGTGCAGTCAAATGAGTTATGTCACTTCACAACAACACGCTGCCAATAACCACAAATAGAGCCAGTGATATTTTGTTAAAATAATTCTGCTACAATGTGTTTGAATGCCTTATGTGTAGGGCCCGGTAATTTTCGCGAAAAGAGTTTTGCCCCACTTTGTTTCAGTGACTTACGTGCGTACCTGCAGCTCAACTTCATGACTATTGTCAGAGTGTTTTCGTGCAGAGTCATTATTCATTTGACTGTGCCAATCAGTACATGGATAACTGTGACACATCACCTCTGTGATTTGCGAGTTTAACCTCCAGACGTTGTATGTTAAGGCATCCAATCACTGAACACAAAGCAGAGATGAAGGTGCGCGCGTAAGACACTGAAACAAAGTGCTGCAAAAATATTTTCGCGAAAACTACCGGGCCCTACTTATGTGCACATCTGTTTCTCTGCTTCATGGTAAGTGATTGGAAGTTTTCAACTTTCGTCGTCTCGGGGTCCTGCCCGCAAATCACGGACGTGAGGTGTCGCGGTAACATTGCTCTGGTTGGTGTAGCCATATATACCACGTCTCTGTCCAGTTATATTCTGCCAATAACCACGAACCAGAGCTGCAAGTGTGCACATAATATATTGGAACAAGTTGTTGCAGAATTATTTTCACCAAAAATCACTGGTTCTAACCATGAACGACGTTCACGTAAGGCAATGAAACAAATACAGGCAAAATTCATTTTCGCGAAGCGTTCGTGTCCATACTGACCGTCAAGAAGTGCTACAGATCTGCACATAAGACATTTAAACTATAGATAGTGCAAAATTATTTCCACCAACATTCAGAGGCTCTTGTCGATTCGAAGTACCGCTTCTCTCTGAACCATCTACGCGTCACCACTGATTCCAAGATATATATTATTTTACAATTTTAAACTTTTATGACATTGTATATGTAGTGTTACAATGGAAAATATTTTCGCAATAAATGTACAACGTTTTGCTTAGAAAAGGAACAAATAATTTAACACGTATAGAGATGGTGAAAATTCGCGAATTCAATGACCTGCATGTTAGAATCAAATATCTTATGCATAGCCCTGTCTATTCGTTCATTTTCTGCTGTTCCACTAAGTAACAGTTAGTGGACAAATGGACGGGACTTGGGTATGCATAGGGTATTTGATTCTAACATGCAGGTCATTGAATTCGCGAAATTTCAACATCTCTAAACATGTAATGTAAATAAAAATATTCAAATTATGTATATAAAATTGGCGGAAGATTTTGAGGCGTAGAGTCTTACGTCATGTATATTTCTTCTAAAAAGTTCAGTTGAGGTCTACGTGTCTCCAGAATTCGGTAAACATAAAATCATTGGCAGTGGTTAGAAACGCGTGCAATTGGCGTTATTTCCTACCACGAGACCAGACTCCAAAAGGCTGCACGCTCGTTCAGCGTCCCTTACGAATCGAAAGTACTGCGTCCTGCCGAGTACGACGCATCTGACCAATATTAAAAGTTTCATGGTATAGCGACCAACCTCATATATAGCGGGCACACACGTAAATGACATCATATAGAGGCATCGTGGCCAGTGTAGTTACATATCTTGTTTTGTACTGTACACGACAGTCAAGTAAAGTCTGTCATCAAATAACAACGCGAATTTCGCAAGTCTCTACAGCAGGATTAGAGCCACAATTTTGTTTCGAAACTATATTTGCACTATTTAGGTTCAGTGTCTTATATGTGCATCGGCTGTTCTCCTTCATGGTCAGTGACTGGATCATTCAACTTTCACTTGCCTTGGGATTGTACTAGCAAATCACAGAAGCATGGTGTCACAATTTATTGTTTTATTCTGATTGGTGCAGTCAAACCAGATACGTGTGTGAACAAAGGCACGCAGCCAATATCCAGAGACAGAGCTGCCAACGTGCACATAAGATATTAAAAGCAAATTGTGCAAACATCTTTTCGTGACTAACTTGTGCCCTTAGCAATGAGGTATAACAGGTAGGTAGGAAAATGGCTTAGCGTCTAGTCCATAGCAAAGTCGTCAACATACGGAAACTAGTAGTTTCTAAACCTACAAGAAACTGGCAGCCATAGAACATGGCCTGTACTAATAACGCAGCTCATAATTCGCCTGAGATAATGTAAAACGATGTCAATATAGACACACGAATTCACACAAGGACAGGAACATGCAGAGGAGTCGGCCATGGCATTTGCTAAGGAATCGTTCCAGCAATCGCCTGGGGCGATTTAGGGAAATACTCGAGAAACCTGAATCAGGAGCCACAGAGCTGAAAAACAAACCCAAGTCCTCTCGAATGCGAGCCCAATGAGTTACCGTTCCACCAACTAGCTCAGCAACATTCGACTGAGAGTGAATTAAAAAAATATGGTAAACGGAAATAAAGATTGCCTGACAGGGAATCAAACTGAGCTCCTCCCAAATGCGATTGCAGTGCTTTACCAATGTGCAAAGCCACCAGTACTTCTCTTGATGTAGGGACAGAAAAATTTCGCGAATTCAGTGACTAGCATGTTAGAATCAACTATCTTTATGTAAACACAAGCCCGGACTGTTTGTTCGCTAGCTGCTACTCTGTGGAACAGCAGACAATGAACGAACAGCCGGAGCTTGTTTATGCATAGTGAAATGGAGTCAAGCCTGCAGGTCATTGAATTAGCGACATTTTCCTGTCCCTATGCATTACGTTCACGTAGGCTGCTCATCTTCTTATATATTGGCAGCGTGTCTTTGTCCAGCCACGTCGTTCATTTGACTACACCAATCAGAATAACACTGTTGACGTCATAAGTAGGGCCACGATTTCGTCGCGAAAAGATTTTTGCCCCACTTTGTTTCAGTGACTCACGTGCACATAGGCAGTTCTGCTTCAAGGTTATTGGCAGCGTGTCTTTGTTCAGACACGTTTCTCATTTGACTGCACCAATCAGAATAAGATTATTGAGCCTGTACTATAACTTGCCAAGGCCAGTGAGAGTAAAATCATCCAACCACAGACGATGTAGCAGAGCTGCAGGTGCGCACATGACGCATCGAAACCAAATGTTGCAAATATCTTTTCGCCATAAAATCGTGGCTCTAGTTATAAGGCTGTGATGTGCCTGTATAGCCCCAATACAAGTAAGAGTTACAACATCCAGTCGTTGAAAATGAAGCAGATCTGCAAATGTGCACAAAAAATTCTGAAACTGAATGTAGAAAAATATTTTCGCTACAAAATCGTGATTCTACCAGTGGGTAATACTAAGGAGGGTTTCTTTGACATTTTCGCTAGAGACCTCTGTTTTTCGCGATGATAATTTTGCCCCAGTTTGTTTCAGTGCCTTACATGCAAATCTGCAGTTCTACTTCATGGTTATTGGCAACGTGTCTATGTGAAGAGCCGTGTTTCATTTGACTGAGGCAATTACAATAGCATTTCTGCAACATCACACGTCTGTGATTACGAGAGTTATAATGTCCAATCACAGACCACGAAGCAAAACTGCAGACGTGCACGTAGTACGCCGAACCAAAGTGGAGCAAAATTAATTTCGCGAATGGCAGGCGGTCCGTATTTATCATTTACGCCAGAAACTATTAACTCATAATACTGGCTAAATGTTTACTCACCAAAACGTCAAAAACTATTTTCAACGACTGCTTTCGTTAATAGCAATTATTGGCTCTCTAAAACTAACCTATTTCAGTCAACTTTATAACGTTTAAGTTACCTTCCACGGCGACCACTGTGCATGCTTTTCTCGGGGTAGTCTTATTTCCTTCCACGTTTTCATTTCACACTTAACAACTTTAATAACTTCCTGCCTGTGCTGTTCCAAAGGATGTCCGGATCAGATCATTACGAAGAGAGTGGTTGTCGAACCTGTATTTATTAGGTCGCAGTAATGTAATTATTTCCATTTTCAAATACAATTTTTTCAGAAATGTATTTAAAATATTATTCCCGAGCATTATTTTATCATATATTTACGGATTCGAATACAATTTACATTTGTAATAAAGGCATCAAGTAACTATTGCCGCTCTTTTAAAAGTGAATTTTTCGACTGGATGCAACCATTTCACAAGTATTCTTCCAACAATATAAAACACTAATAGTTGATTATCAAAAGATTTTTACATTTTCAAATTTGGGAACTTTTATAATTATAGAACTTTCAGCATATCGTTTTATTTTTATTGCGTAATTTTGGGTTATAATTTTGGAATTAATTTCGTGCATTAAAATATATTAGGTTAAATAAGGAGACCCTAATGAAAGTGCAAAGAAAATGCCTCAAATTAATGAGAAAAATTTTGAAAATTATAAAATAATTTTTTACAATAGTGGTATCTTACAGGACTTAACCAGAAGGTCTTACAAACATTCAATTAGCGACGAAGTGAATACACAAACGTAAGGTACATATTATTGGTTACTCAACCAGAAGAGTTTGGCATATGAGGTCACAGTTTCTTATAAACGTAATATCATATAATAATGGAAATACGCAGCTAACGTCACTGGTACCGAACGACTACTGAGTGTAATAATGCCTGTCCTAATAAATACCAAGTATTTAACTACAAAATGTTTGGGTATTATACTGGCTATTGAATACCAAATAATTTTCAATGCATTTTTCTGTCACAGGCTATTCAACAGCATTGCAAAGGTTCATTAACGCGTGTTCCACGTAAAAAAAGTTGAAGTCAGCACCTTGTCGCTTTTCAGAACTTTTTCGTGCGTTAATGAAAATGAAACTTTCTGAAAATTCGTCACCAAAAAAAATATTAACACTGCAAACATTTATTACTTTTTTTTTTGCAGAAAGTTATTAGAAAAAAAGAAAAGTATTCTTATTATTATTTACAAATATTTTTGCATATTTCTAAGCAATATAAAATAACATAAAGTAATTCCCGATTGTGTCGGGACAAACAAAATTATAACACTTACTTTTGAAGAAGCTTTTCCGCAGATAAAATCAAATTCCTCAACAGACAAAGCATTCCACGCTGCTAACATTACCAGAAAAAACTATCAAGTTGTTACGTAATAAGAGTGTGCTACTATGCTAAGCTAGTGATGTACTCTCAGACTCTTGGGCAAGCTATGAAACGGCTGACTGCAAAGACGTTTGATTATTTTATTCATATTTACAATCACTGATTTAACAAAACAAATTAAATAGTGAAGCAACCCTAAAACCAGCAATTTAGATGTTTAGTGACAATTCAATTGTATCGTAATAGAAATGTAAAACTTGTGTGACATACTGTACCAACAAACATGCGGCTATACAGAACCGAGATATTGTTGTTTCCCAGTTGTTCCGTGTATCTATACTAAATATAATTATTAAATATGTTCTGATACCATATTATTGATGTGGTTTACTTTTGTGTGCTATAATTACTAACGTTTGAAAGTTTGGCATGACAGCAAAACTGGAATATTCTACGAAGTTCATAGTTAGGTTTATCTCATATACGAAACATAACTTAAAATACACAGTAGAAATGTCCTTATTTTTACAAAAAAAAAGCTTCTAAACTAATGTCAGAACATTTATCAATCTAGGCACTACAGTCAGAATGTTGCAGGTCATTAAAATGGTCAAAAATTTTAAAATACCTACCTGTGGGAATGTTGGGATAAATTTTTATGAGCCGACTATTTGATTTGAAACGAAATAACCCTCAACGACAGCTTGTCACATTTTACAAAAAAAAAAAAAATTCTAGGAAACTGGTAGCAGAAAAAATTTTTGTGACACTTCAAACAATTGTAAACTGTACAAGAATTGATTTAAACATGATCAATTATTGCTTGTAAATATAGACAAAATACAGAAATATTTGTATATTTCCAAGAATGTCATGTTAACTTTGCAATATTTTTGTATGACTTTCAAAAAGCTGTTTTGGAAACAAGTTTTCGAAGAAATTTAATGTAAAAGTACAAAATTTTTTACTGTATTCATCAGACTTTCACAACAATGAACGGTATAATTCTAAACATAAATTACATTTCCTATGGTAACTAATCATAAGCCCTGATTTCAAGTCGACATTTGTTAACAGATTATGTTTAGAAATTATAATCGGCTAAATTTTACAGATTTGACAGATAAATATTTTGCGTGCCTTAAATACATATCCCGTGGACTAACAGACTGAAAAGTTTAGTAATAGTCTACCAAATTTAAACGTTACTTAAGACTCCACTTGAATGAAATGCTAAATTTAGTGCAATAGGTCTACGGATGGAAGAATAGCAGCTGACCTACTTAAAACAATATTTTTGCTTTCCGCTATATTGCTAATGATCGCTTTCTGGGATCTTCCGTCGTTGTTTCGGAATATTTAAGATATTTTCGTTACATTTTTTATTAAATACATTGATACAGTATGTGAGAAATGCTTTTACAAACCATTTTTAGATCCAGACGAATAAAACTTGTATCTTACTACCCCAATATGTGTCTTAGAATTCGAGGTACATTCTAAGCAATATAACTACCAATTCACTGTAAAAATTATGCTTTTTACATCTTGAAAATAATACTTTAAATTTCAACCCATTGAAGCGTAGTAATATACTGGCTGTAGAATCATTATTTAAAATTAGTTTAGTTACAAGGATTAATTACGATAGGGATGGCAATGCGTTTATATAATATTGGTATGAACTTAGCGTGCAAATACCTCACATGATAACACAGTTGGTTTAAATGTAGTTCGGCAATATTGTAGGCCAATAAGGAAATTTGATAGTTAAACTTCAGAATTTACGCTTCCGTTGTTAACTGAACGCATACAGTTAAAAAATAAAGTCAGACGTCATATTTCTCCTAAAGATTCTGATACAACTTTTTGAAGTAAAACTTTTATAGTTCTTTTTAATGTAGTTTTAAGCTGTTTTGTAGAAAGTAATTCTATGCTTATATTCATTAATTTTTAAATTGCAGGTATTGAATATGATAAATGTTTTTAACTTGTCAAAGCTTTACATACTGAACGTTTCACAGGACACATAAAAATCAAAACTTTGCTATTTTGCATTGTTATAGTTAGTAAAATCTATCCCTTACAAATGAGATATTTAACAAAAATAACATGCAAATATTTACTAAGTGGTAACTATAGTATGGCTTGTTAAATGACTTTGCAATTGAATTAATTTTATTGTGAAGCTTAATTTGTGCAAACCAAAATTTAAAAAATAAGTTAATACCTTGCCATGAGTAAGATATTAATATAATATTTTAATGGAATTTGTTTTATTTTGAATAACTTTATATGTTTATGTAAGTTAGTTTGTAATACTGGTATGCATTCAAAAGTGTAAAACTTAGGTTTTGGTATGTCATCACATAAAACAATATTATGTAAGAAATTGTTAGCGAGTAAATTGTACTAAACGAGTTAAAAAGAAAGTAGAAATTAAAACGTAACTTATTGAGCTGGCGAGCAGGCTTGACTGTACTGAAGGATTTTCTCATTTCGGCGCAGCGGTAGAAGGCAAAGCTGTGATGCATTTATGAAGAAACACGTTAAAAGTAGTACATGAAACGAAGCACGGGGTGGATATCGAAGGCTAAAGGAAAAACACGTGCTGCGTGAAGGAGTGAACAAAACTTGTATTAGGATCGGATAAAAAGCGTGTCTGCAGGACAATGAGGGAGACATAAAAAGTGAAAGGGAGAAGCAAGGGCAATAAAGGTGGCATGTGGTGGTTTCAAACCAGCCATCTGCATTGCGCAGTTGAGGAATAGCCACACACAAAAAGTACCTATTTTTTCCGGAAGCAAAGACGTGCAGTGACCAAATGTTGCTGTTGCCTTTGATTGGCTCCACGAGGCGATGACACAGACACTACGTCAAGACGTAGGTTCTTACCTCGCACTTGTGATACAAGCTTGTCACGACACAACGCCGAGAAGTAGGTCATAACTTAACACCTGTGATGTCGGCTTAACACATACGCAACTTCAATAACTAGACGCCAACTCATCACTTGTGTTGCCCTCTTGTCGCAGACAATGCATCAAGAAGTAGGCCATAACGTAATATCTGTGATGTCATCCTGAGACAGGCAAGCCAAAGACACTCATCTAACACCTGTGATGCAACCTTTATTTACATACGTTAAGTGTTCATGGTTGATAAATAAACGCTGAAAACAGCAATTGATTTCTACGATTTTTTTCGCAGCCAATATGGATGAAATACTCAATGACAATCCTAGATAATGGTATTTGCCAACTTTATGAGTAAATATTTATCTAGAATTACTAACTCGTTACCCGTAATCTCTTGCACCGCAGTTAAGTGCACGAGGTTCCGGCGTCAGAGATTGTGCCTCAGAAGTTCGTAACACTGGAAACAATTTTGTTTAAAACGTTGGCCAAAACTATTGTCTAGGATTGCTATTGTTTACTTTTCGCAAATTGGCTTCAAGAAACCTACAGTTATAGATTAATGCTTTAAGCTTTCAATTATGTACATCGCCCTCTTAAGGCGTAATCGTAATGCTTCAGATTTGAGTTCACGTTTCCGTGAACGAATACTTCAGTGACTTGTTTTCTGAAGTCAAGGATCTGGACCTACCGAAGTTCAGTCCCTTCAATTACAGGTTTTAAAAAAAATAGTTACCCAGTCTCACGAAATGTTAATAATTCCATAAGAACTTTTATTAACTCTTTTGGTTGCTAAATGCTTCCTTATCTGCTTCCGTCCATATGTCTTCTGATTCTATAAATGTGCAGTTATCCGTTCCCAAATGTTCCCCGTACGTTTTTTGATTTGTTATCCATCTATATCATTAAAGTAAGTACATATTTTTGTTTTGACCAGAACATAACTCCCATATATACAAGTTTTTTTTACCTAGTTTAAATTATAAAGAAATTTTTTCGCAGTGGAAAGGTGTTATTTAAATATGTTTGATATGTTATCTTTTAGGTTTATTGATACATTTATTCCCTTCTAACAATGTACGGATATTCTGGCTTAAGAGGCCGAAGTACATAATTCAACGCTAAAAGCATTAATCTATAACTGTAGTTTACTTGAAGCCAATTTGCGAAAAGTAAACAATAGCAATCCTAGACGATAGTTTTAGCCAACGTTTTAAACAAAATTGTTTCCAGTGTTACGAACTTCTGAAGCACAATCTCTGACGCCGGAGCCTCGTGCATTTAACTGCGGTGCAAGAGATCACGCGTAACTAATTAGTAGTTCTGAATAAATATTTACTCATAAAGTTGGCAAATACCATTACCTAGGATTGTTTTTGAGTATTTTATTCATATTGGCTTCGAAAAAAACGTAGAAATCGATATTGATGCTTTCAGCGTTTATTTATGTACTACGCACTCTTAATGTTTGAATATACTAAATTATGTAATTTAAAAAAAATGGTGATACTGAACGCGGCTGGCTGCATCATTATTAAAGGCAATAAAACCACCATGACCTACAAGTGAGTTAAAAATCCGTTACTCTCTACTTGCTGGATATAAACAACATCAAGGTAGTTAATAGCAACTTACCATCGCCAGGCTCGCGTTTTCGCCAAATATCCACAACTCTATATTTACGATGCTACTTTAGGTAATAATCGTCTTCAGAAGCTGAGGAAGAATTTTTTCACTTGGGTTTATTGTTAAAAAGAAACCGTTCCTATAAATGCATAATGTTGCGGTGAAGAATAAAACGTGTAATTGCTTGTTAGTAGAGACCAGCAAATTCGCGTTATTATTTCATTTCATTTCGGTTCATTTTTATTGGACCCTAAATTGTCAGTACATACTGCACAATATTTGTCAATAACTTAAACATAGGCTATCTCGAAGTACAGTCTCAATTATGTTATGCGATATGAAGATTGACTAACAGCTTACATGGAACAAAAACTAAGATAATACTATGCAACATATAAACTGATACAGAATATTCAAATGTATAACTGTGAAGTAACAGTGATTGTAAACAGTGTAGTAAAGATATATAAAGATACAGCACACTCTACTCCAAGAGAGTGTGTGCCCGTTTGACTATTGCTATTGGCAGGCAGTTTGTGTGGTGCCCTTGAAAGATATTTTCAAGCAGTGATGTAAGGTGAACTGTAAAATACCCACTATCCTGTATTGCAAGTATACAAAGATACGAAAGACCAGAGTCACTTGCATCACGGCGTTTATTCAGGCGAGCACATACCTGTGAATTCTAGCCTGAAGCCAAATAATAATGCGAAATTTGCACGTAGCTACTTAATACTATTCACGTATCACAATAACTGATATTATTTTTAAATATTATTATCTTCAAAGAGGTCACTCCAGTTAACATAATTAAATTAATGTTACTGAAAATGAAATACAGTTTAATAGTGTTACTTTATGGCAAAAATGTGCCTACAGTTAAGGAAAATATAAAATACTAACATAAACATTTGCAGTGTGATAAAAATATAAAAATAATTAGCCTAGAAGAAAATAAAAAAAATTATCCGAATTTCAAACAAAATATATTTGAAGAACTATCGTAATGAAATAAAAGACCTTTTTTTAGTCTAACACGTAAAGTTTGTAAATAATTGTGGGTGAAGAACAGAACAGGCCATTAAAAGTTTTCTTACTTTAATTTACATACTTTATTATTCTACAAAAATTATGTAGTTAAAGGAAATAGAACTAGGTGATTTCCACGTAAACTTTTTTGTATTCACTTGCGCAAACTTTTTACTCTGGTGTTACAAAATATAATGCAAAATGTGTATATGTAGTATATTTAGTCAAATTACGTGTGCTATATATGTGATATTTTCAAGCTGTGACTGCAGATTTATGTATTTCTTCAAATAATTAATTTTGTAGCGGTTGCTATAAGTTTTCATGTTCGCTACAACATCAAGAATAGGACGTTTGTATTCACGTTAACTATTTGTGGCAGACCTGTATTCTTATGTCATTGATAATCAGTTTTTATTCCTGCGTACTATTACTTTAGACCTAATTTTTACCTACAACTTTGTTAGACATAATTTTCCTGTAAAAACACTCAGATTGCAAAGTACTCATATGTGAGTAAATATCCTCTACCCATCTACAAAAAATTAAATTTGTAGGCATTGCTGTTTCATTTCGTACAATTTGTATGATTGAATTATTGTTTTTATATACGTGCTTCAGTTTTCTTTCCGGGAATTTCTGAACGTGTCAGGAATTTATCGTAGCAATAAATAAGCTGATTTTCGCGTTTATTTATATCAATATTAAAAGGATAAATTAACGAAATGCTTACAGTCTCCTACAAATCCCTCCAAATCATTTCAGTCAATCTAAGGAGCAGGGAATAAACTCAAATGACCACTATTTTGACGTAGAAGTTACATAAATTAGTGCGTGTATATATATTACAAAAGTGTCGACAGTGTTTCCTTTTAAATTAATCAAAACGATTATTTGTGGTCAGCGAAATATGTCATTTTTTAAATTATTTTGTAATGAAATTTTTTTCAGAACAATAATATGTCAAAAATTATATTGTCAGTTGTTTAATTAAATCGTTAGTGTGAATATATTAACTAGTTAACTAACACTATATAAACCTGGCAAACTTTTTTGTATTTTATTGATAGCAATGCTAAGTGAAATTTTAATTTAAAATTTTAGTTATAATGCAAGAAAATTATTGATTAGTACTTTGCGTCTAACACAGAATATCATATACCTTTTTAAAATCTAATATTATTCTCATGTTTGCCAATATAAGCCATAAAATAAATGAAGTCATTAAAAATACTTTTACTCGAATTTAATAAACACCACAACATAAAACGTGAAGCAAGCAATATAAGTTATTGTTATATACACTGGAATTACAGAAAAATTAGATTTGGTTCTCAAAAGCAATACTATTCACTTTCCTCTTTCCGTCGGTAAGAAAAAGTTATAGTTCTTGTAAACATATTTTATTCGCGAGTGCAATTCAGTAGTAACGTTTATTTAGCAATCAACTTCTCAACACCGACAGAATTTCTTACCTTTCCCAGTAAGTAATAACACCGGAATCACATATGTAGAAAAATGTACGGGTAAGATGAAGTTATTAAATAGTGTTTGCACAAAAAAAAATAAAATTTGCTTTGTTGCAGTTGCTCCCTGCAGTAGTGTTAAACACATATGCCAGTAGTTTGCGGTATAAGACAGTCTGTTTGAAAATGATTATATCATACTATGTTCCAAGTATCTACATTGCATTATATAGATTCATACGTTTTTACTTAATCATATTAGTCTGAGCGATGTTGAATTTGGGGAACTTTTCTTCATTTTACTACCATGATGTTAACTAACTTATACGTAATTATGAATATTCAACTGATGATCTACAGACATCCAAAAATGTCAATTGTATGAGTTCTTTAAAATCTAGTTTAATTCAAATGTTATTTATAAATATATGTTCTAAATATCATATATCATTTCTTAAAATTGTTAAATATTGTAGAAAATAATTGTAGGCGAAATAAACATGCATACGTCTTTATTTGATCGAGTATAATCGTCACGAATGAAGATCGCGTATTTATTTAGGACATTAATGACCAATTACAAAATAAAATATAACGTAAATTGTTGCGCTGACGACAACGTGTATTTATTTTGGCTCTCTTTTGTGGGTTTAAAATTTATTCGCTGCAGTTTACAAATGGAAAAGTTTTAATATATGTGTTTACATATCAGTTATTGTCGAGTATTTAAAATACTTTGAAATTATCATTAAAAGCTTAAATTCAATCGCTTCCAGAATTTTAGGTTTTAAAATTTTTATAAATGTACCATAAATCAAAAATATTTAATTAGAAAAAATACAAAAGCTACAAATTATTTAGTAGCATTTATACTCGATTTCTACGACATTGTAACTGACAAGTAGAGAGAAAATAGAATAAAGCTAGTTCTGCAATTTTTAATTTACATAACCATTTGCTTTCGACGAACGTATCAGTTTTAAGTATAATTATGTATTCGTACATTACGAAGCCCATTGTAATAATTTAGTTTCATACAAGATACGTTATGAATGTTTTTTTTTTTTTTTTTTTTTAGAAATATATCACACTCAATAC